>LGRX02015819.1:0-11836 GCA_001247695.2 Cymbomonas tetramitiformis | reverse complement strand
CACTCAAAGAGGCAGTACCCATCAGAAGGGTACCACACACACACAAGGCTACATCACTTGCTGCGGTTCGGCATCCTGCAGGCTGTCTAACGGCGTCACCGCTGCGACAGACACAGGCTGGAATCCTTCTTCGAATGGCGGCGGAACGCCAACGACACCGTTAACCGCTATGTGGTACTTCACGACAAGCCCTATGCTGCTCTGGCGGCGGCGGGCAGGCTGACGATCCAGGTGGCGGCAGCCGTCAACAAACGGGGAGAGACCAGCACGGTCCCCGTACATCTTGAAATCGGAAGGCGGAGTGAGTTGGGGGACGGCCACCCCCAACAGACCTCCCAATCGGGGGGAAGTGGAGAATCAGCACGTGGGAGATCACAGCGCAGGACTGAGACGGTTGAAAAGGCGGCGGCCAGATTCTTCCAGCTGGTATTACAGCATATGGAGGCCAACCCGGTAATCCCGGGGACACCTGAATCAAAATCACTGTTGCAGAAAATGGACCAGCGGCTGGAAGAACTCAACAAGCCGCGGCCCGCCAGGCCCCCGAGGAGCGACTGGAGCTCCAACGAGAGCACCAGCTGAACGCCAAGCGCCGCCACACTGAGATCAACGGCAGTCTGGGGGCCTGCCATGACACTTACAGAGTCTCTGGACAGGCCCTCATCGGAGCCCTGGAAGCAGTCACGGCCAGGCTGACGGAGGACCCCCAACCGCCCTTCAGGCAACCCATCTACACCCTCCCGAAGAAAAACTCCAGGAGGCAAGGGAGAGGACAAACCACGGAGGAGGAGCCCCCGGCGAAGGAGGCTACTGGGGGGGGACCGCTAGTGTCAAGAAGGCCTGGGACCCGAGGCAGTGCCGTGGCAGGAGTCGTCACATGGCGAGCCTCGCAGCTTCTGCCGTGTGTGCTTCTCGGCCCAGACAGGGAGGTCCGCGTGCGCCTCCCGAGGCACAGTAAATCTCTCTCCACTCTGTCAATAATACATAATATATAAATATCAGAGGTTACAAAAGAAAGTCAACTAAGAGGATTGACGAAACTAAACTTGGACCGCCCGTACTTGCATTTCTACTTGGGGGCGTTGCAATTCGGCGGTCTTGAAACATTACCTGTGAGGCAAGCAAACCAAAGTCAACATGTTGCGATTAACAGAAAACAGCTAACATGAACGTTTACAGTTATACAGAAACAGTCGAACATACAGAAAAACAGGAACTGAAATGTAACACGAACAATTTAACTACCATGCTTTTGTTCACTGTTAAATTGTTCGTGAACAAAAGCATGGTAGTTAAATTGTTCGTGTTACATTTCAGTTCCTGTTTTTCTGTATGTTCAACTGTTTCTGTATAACTGTAAACGTTCATGTTAGCTGTTTTCTGTTAATCGCAACATGTTGACTTTGGTTTGCTTGCCTCACAGGTGATGTTTCAAGACCGCCGAATTGCAACGCCCCCAAGTAGAAATGCAAGTACGGGCGGTCCAAGTCTAGTTTCGACAATCCTCTTAGTTGACTTTCTTTTGTAACCTCTGATATTTATATATTATGTATTATTGACAGAGTGGAGAGAGATTTACTGTGCCTTCGAGCCAGGACGCAGAAAAGCAGCACGAGGGGGGGCGCTCGAGCCAGGGCGCAGAAAAGCAGCACGAGGGGGGGCGCTCGAGCCAGGGCCCGAAAAAACAGCACAGTTGCAAAAATGCGGCGGCTGTGTTCCTAAAGAGAAACATGGCGAGGTCGCCATGGCCTCTCGATTCTCGACCGTTCACAGCCGTTATGATTGGACACGCTGATAGTGGGGTATCTGAAACCATTCAAACCTGTGAGGAAACACCGCATTGGCCACAGTCCTTGTGTCATTTCTGAGCTACCAGGCCCCGCCCCGCCAGTGGATGATCTGGACCACACATCGTCCGGCTGTCCAGTCCGTTCACTTGGTCTCTCCGCATATTCCCACGGGGTACGGAAGCGCCCATACACATGTGCACACATTCTCTACACATCGCCGGGCACAGTGAGCAGTGCAAGCACCAATGACCGCGACCATTGCAGCAATCGCGCGAGGGCCGGCCGGGCAGCGTGCGCCTCTCAGTCTCACAAGGGGGGCCTGCGTACGCCTCCCAGTCTCACAAAAGGGGTCTGCATGCCCTTCTCAGTCTCACATCGGAGGGCCCGTGAGCTCCTCTCATCCTCGTGGGGGGTGGGGGGGGGTCTGCGCCTCTCCGATTCGCCAGCTAAAGGTCGCGTTCATGGGGGCAGCGCACCTGTGCTGCTTCGGTTGCCGGCGCCCACGAAGTGCAGCTCGCGGAAGGTGGTGCTCAGGGTCACGCTCGGCCACTCCAAGACGCTGGCCGGGCCCGTGTGCGCCACGTTGCTCAGAAAAGACGACTGGATCATGTCCAGGCCCTTCGCGTCTCCGCCCAACGCTAGCCCCCCACCTCTCGACGCTTCGTTCTCCTCCAGTGTTGACCCGTGCACCACAAGGCGGGATCCGTTGCCAACCGCCACGCCCCCTCCGTCATCACCTGCCTGCCAGAGCCCTCCTCTCCCCCGTACGCCCTCACATCCTTAAGCGCCATCGCATGACTCCAGCCGGGTATTCGTATGCCAGGACCAGGGCAGTAGGCACAAACTCACGAGTTGCACTAGGTGGGTTGTCAGAAGGCGAGCCATATCACACGAGAAGACGGACCCTGCCGTTTTTGGGTATCTCGTTTTTTAAGTGTGCCTTCGAGTTTAACTCGAGGAGTCACTAGATGCGGCGGCAGTTATTGATTATCCACCTCCGATTGGGCAAAACTTAAGGCACCCCTAGATGCTGCAGCAGTAGCTGGCTTGTGACTCGTTTGCCAGAAATGCGCGTATCCGTAGGGTCCTCTCTGACAAACAGTGCATAGGAATGGGAATCGTTCTTTATGCTTAATGAATTTCATGGTGAGCTTTAACCCCTTTTCATACCTACGACACATCATATATCATTAAGCTCACCCCGGAATTCGTTAAGCATCAAAAAAGATTTCCATTCCTGCGCATCGCTTTTCGGGGAATTAAGCATCCAAAAAGATTTCCATGCCTGCGCATCGCTTTTCGGAGAATTAAGCATCCAAAAAGATTTCCATTCCTGCGCATCGCTGGGAATTAAGCACATCAAAAAGATTTCTATTCCTGCGCATCGCTTTTTCGGGGAACTAAGCATCCCAAAAATTTCCATTCCTGTGCATCGCCGGGAATCAAGCACCAAAAAGATTTCCATTCCTGCGCACGCTGGGAATTAAGCACTAAAAAAGATTTCCATTCCTGCGCACGCTTTTCGGAGAATTAAGCATCCAAAAAAATTTCCATTCCTGTGCATCGCTTTTCGGGGAATTAAGCATCCAAAAAAATTTCCATTCCTGCGCATCGCGGGAATTACATCCAAAAGATTTCCATTCTGCGCATCGCTTTTCGGGGAATTAAGCATCCAAAAGATTTCCATTCCTGCGCATCGCTTTTCGGGGAATTAAGCATCCAAAAAGATTCCCATGCCTGCGCATCGCTTTTCGGAGAGGACCTCAGGATTCTATGCATCGAACTTCACGAGGGCGATCCACGAAACCCGCCACGCGGCGCACCACATTGCGAAGCAAGGTGCAGTTGGTCAGGTAGACCAGGCTGTTGTCGAGGGACGCTCCGCCGCCGGACGTCTCCGCGATGTTGTCCACCACCATGCTATGGTTCAGCTCGACTCGAGAATCCGAAATCAGAGCGCCGCCGCCACGTGGCGCCGTGCTGCCGCTCACACGTGTTGCAGTGGCGTTCAGGCTGCTCTCCTGAACCAATAGGGCCCCACCGCTTGTCGTCTGCTCCCCCACCACACCCGACCCACAAGTTGCGCCCGGCACGATTTCCATATGTGCTCCCCGCAGCCGCAACAGATCCGGCTCCAGTTCGCGGTGTAAACGGTGCCGGCCAGCCGTCCCGAGACAGCCCAACCAAGTATGCTAACACCCAAAACACTACGTCAGCCTCGAGCCGCGGGCTGCTGCATGCCCCGTCAGTGCCGAGCTGCAACAAATTAAATAATTAAACGGGAAACCTGATGGAACGTTCCCTTCAACTTCGCCCTGTACACACTCTGATATGTGCCGAGGAAGCCATGCTCGGGGCCTGGCGGAAGGGGGACTCACCGTCAAGCCTTCATCCAGGGTGACGCGTGACAGCGTGATCATCGATTGTACGATAGCTATTCCCCCGCCGCCATATTCCGCGTGGTTGGTTTGCACCGCGCAGTCTTCAATGTGCACTTTGCTTCCGACCGAGTTGATCCCCCCCCCCTGGAAGAGCGCGCGGTTGTTCACCACCGCGACTCCGGCGTCCACCTCGAGCCAGGACTGCATCGCCGAGAAGCCGCCCCCGGAGAAGGCCTGGCAATTGGACACCACAGTCCCCCCCGTGATGCTGGTCCTGGTATTTCGATGCAGGAAGAGCCCGCCGCCCAAACCGTTGGTCGCAGTGTTCTCCGTGATCAAGGTGCCATTGATCAGCGTCATCGTCGGACTGGTCATGGTGCCATAGTGCACGTACGCGCCGCCGCCCCCGCCGAGGCCTTCATTCCTTGCTAGCTGCCCCCCGTGCATCGCCCATTTGCTGAATGGGCCCGCATAGACGCCCCCCCCACTCTCCCCTGCGCGGCCGCCATGCCCGAAGGCGCCTCAACACAATCCAACGCACGGTCACCTCAACGAAGAAATAGGAAAAAAAAAAAAGGAAAAGCAGAGATCGGGTTGAATGCCTTAGGATTTTAGGGGTTTTTAGGGTTTAGGATTTGTTAGGGTCAGGGCGATGGCTGGACCAAACTGCCGGTGCACGCCGCGCATGCATCGCCGCCCCCTCCCTAGCGAGCAACCCGTCAAATCGCGATTGGTCTGCTTACTATTGCCCTCATACCTAAACGCTCTCCGTAGACATCGGATGGTTCACATCAAAACTGTTCAGCTGCGCTAATCACCGTCGTGAACCCGACGCTCGACGTTCGAGATGCACGGTGGGATCCCAGTCCGGCGCTTCTGCGAACCCTGCAATCGCGCCTGCATGCGGCCTGAGGCGCCCCGTGCCTCATATCATCCACAATTCGTCCTCACTCCGCGCACGAGCTTATTGCACGCTGCCCATATCCACCGCCATACACCCTCTGGCCGGCCTGAGCGGGGCACCTATGACCCTGGCGTGACCTGGCGCCACGTGCCCTATCTGCCCCAGAGAAGCATCTGATGGCAGCCTGCTTGTCAGCAGCCGGGCTGCAACTGTGTAGTGCATCACAGGCCGGACACGGGCAGAATTCGCTCTCGTGGCTGCCCACCACCAGCACTCAAGCCGCCCTCCTAGGGACGCTGTCATCGGTGCATTCGTGACAACACCGCATACGCAGTGCATCGGCACTGTGCTTTGACCCTGTCACACGCAAAACTTCAGAGCAGTCTCCGCCACAGCTCCGAATGCCAGCAAAGTCTGCGACCCCTCACAAGCCCCTCAAGGCGCTGAATGTCCCTAAATCGGTGTGTACTGCAAGGGGGGGGGCGAGGTAGGGTCACTGGGTTGCTGACCTGCCCTGTTATCTGTAATGTTAGACATCGTTATGGAAACTGAGCTGTCGTTAGCGATGAAAATGCCCGCCCCGTCATTGGTGGCGGTGTTGCGCGAGATGCAACTCCCGAGGCCGATCTCCACCGTGCAACCCGTGCCGATCCAAATCCCGGCGCCGTCTCCAGCTCGGTTGCCGTCGATGCTCACGTTGGAGAAGATGCTTAGAGCGGATGGGCGCGGCACATATATGCCCTGTCGCCAAGATCCGATGTCAGCCATTGATCCTCCCCCAACACATTCACACCACCCCAGGATTCTGGCTCACAGCCTCCCACTCGGTGCAAAGCGGGCCCCAGAAGAAAGCCCCTTGCTTCTTTTTGCTTCAGCTAATGCCGAGCTGGGGACCCAAGGTTCCTCGAGGCAGCTCAAGAACAAAACTGATATTTTCTGAAATCTTCCACAATTGTTTCCATCATTTATTTCAGGGTGATGTCCTCTTACCCCGCCGGAGGTCAAGGCCACATTGTCGGATATCCGGCTGCCATTATATATGTAGATCCAGGAATTGTGGTTCCACACACAGATGCCACCTCCGATCGCTGGGGACTCGTTTGAGGAAACCGTGGCGCCGTCGATGGTGATTGAGATGTGCATCCCGGTGGACCCGATGCCCGCGCCGTAGTTGCCTTTGTTGGAGTGCACGATGGATCCTTCGCCGATCAACACCGTCGTGAGAGGGCCGGCGCCGTCGCTGAATCCAAGCATGAAAATACCCCCGCCACAGCAGCTGACGCCGAGGAAGTTCTCACTCACCACGCTCCCTCCCAGCACCTTCAGATTGGCATGACGCCCGAGTGCCACACCTCCGCCACCTTCCTGCAAACAGAACCGCAGAGGCCCAACGCGTTAATCCACTCCCACCTTGCTGCTATGATGGCGTCGTGCAAGGCCCCAGTGCACAACCAGTCATTATATGACGCCTCAGTGCCCTCTCAGTAGCCTGCAAGCGTACCGCATGCGTGGACACCCAGCAGCCTGCAACCCCAAATGGAGTTTATAGGATATTCAAATGGAAGCGGAAATATTGCCGAACTACGTCACGAGATGTTCGACGGTCATGGCAGCGCCACAGTAGGCTGCGGAATGCCAAGTAAGTGACAAAAGTGAAGGTGCGCCACTTGGCAGCCAGCCCCCTGCTCGGGATGCCTCAGTGAGAGCAGCGCACAAAGGAGCCCCAGAGTGTGAGGCTGGAACGCATCCACGTGGCGAGAACGATGTATTGATCCAGCTCGGGCGTCTTCGGGGAAGATCCCAGCACCCACAGCACCCACCTGCAAGCGGGGGGAAACGATGGATGCGTAATTCTGGATGACGCGACTTGCATGGAGCAGCACACTCGACAACTTCTGTATCAGAATACCTCCGCCTCCCATGATCTCGAAGTCGTCCTTTGTCGACACTTTCTGCAACTCTTCCAATACGGTTTCTATGACAGAATTATTCTTCACCTCTACACCCCCCGTCAACTCGAGTACCGTGTGGGTGAATGCGAAAATCCCCCCACCACCAAGCCTGGCGACATTACCCGCGATCCAAGTGCCCCCATTTACGACGCCCTGCGAGAGGTAATCTAGAAAAAGGCCCGCCCCAAAAACGGCGAAGTTGTTTGCGACTGTCCCACCGTGCACCTGCATCAACACGCGCGACGGCCGGCTGTGTTATTATCAGCATCCAGACGAGAGTTGATGTCGGGCAGCGCGAGGCACCCCACTATCACTGCGAGAACTCAGTGCAGACTACATGTAATTTGCCATTCTCCGTACTCGGGCCAAAATATCACATAATCACACAAGGGGAGGGGCTACCAGGGGAGGGGCTACCAGGGACCCTGGGGGCATGCAGACTCCCTGGGCCGAGGGATATATGCCGCATTGCGATGCTGCTCTAACGACTCCAGGGGCCCCTCTACGGATCAAATCTAACAGCCACCGCCTGAAAACTAAGTTGCACTCACGAAATCTAGAGCAACTGCGCTGGAGGCGATTGTATCTGATTCTGCGATCCATGCGCCGGCAGCACCCGTGCAGCGAGCAACCCTCGAAACCATCAGCGGTTCACTCACCACAGTCTTCTCCAGCCACTCTCCCCACAGGGGGGTCCCGTGCACAGCGCGCAGGTGCCATTCCAATCCAGCCACTCTCCCCACAGGGGGGTCCCGTGCACAGCGCGCAGGTGCCATTCCAATCCAGCCACTCTCCCCACAGGGGTCCCGTGCACAGCGCGCAGGTGCCATTCCAACCAGCCACTCTCCCCACAGTGGGGTCCCGTGCACAGCGCGCAGGTGCCATTCCAATCCAGCCACTCTCCCCACAGTGGGGTCCCGTGCACAGCGCGCAGGTGCCATTCCAATCCAGCCACTCTCCCCATAGGGGGGGGCGGGTAGAAGGCCTGACTGATCCCGCCACGTGGCACGCAGAAAATGACGGGCAGTAGGCCACGCACAATCACTATCATGACCACGTACCTGCATACTAGCACTTTGACCAGTATAAAGGCCGCCTCCGTACTCGGCGCTGTTGTCCATCACGGAGCAGTTCCGCAAGACCACCTGAGCGAAGTGCCCGTTGCTAGAGCCTCCGACCGCAGCAATTCCCCCACCTGGCCTCCGCCCAACCCCCGTCACGGGCCGTTGAGCGTGCCACATGCGACGTCCGCAGCCGCATCCAATGCTTGGGCGCCCCCGTGGGAGCCGTCCAAGAGGATCCGCCGCAGGAGCCGGCCGGCCGGTCGCCGTCGCAATGGCACCGGCAGAGCACACGTGGCACCACCGATAGCCGTCGTGCGGCGCGGTCAGCCGCGGAGGCTCGGAGAGCCAGACACCCCGAGGCGATGCGGGCAGCAGACTCTCGCCCGAGACATTGAGTCACGCCCCCCGAACCAGGCGCTACGAGTGCAAGCTGCCCCCGCGCTGCCCACCCCGACACCTTAGTGTGAACCCGGCATCCTTGCCTGGAGGAGGTGACCATGGGAGAGAACATGACGGCTCCCTCGCCTGAAAGCCCGGAGAAGTGAGAATGTAGCCAGGTGGCCATTATCCACCAATGTGCTTATTACAGTTAGACACTGTAACCGTGAGGGGAAAAGGTAAGGGGGGCGGGAAGGGGGGGAGGCTGACCTGCCACGGTTGCGAAATTTCTGTGAAGCCAGCAATCCGTCAGGGTGACGAAGGATTCCCAGTTCCTCAAGGCGGCGCCACTGGAATTCGCCGCATACCCATCGATGAGAAACAGGCTGCTGAGGTGGACCTTCACCGGGGTATCTGGTCAACATAGGAAACCCCCAAATGTCAGCCAATCACGGCGTCACCCAACCCTTTGTTCAAAACCTGCGCTAGAACCCCCAACCAGCGAGCCGATGCCTGCGGCTCCAGGCTTTCACTGCCTCACTCCCACACGAAGGCCCGCGCTGTCCCCGCTTTCACCTCCACCCCAAGGCAGCCGCCAATGGGGACGGCAGGTGAAATGGGCACAGTGCGAGAGAGAAGACAGGCGAAAGATGGTGAGTGGTACATACCACGAGAGTGGTAACTGTAAACCTGAAATATTTTGAAATAATAGCCACCGCTGATAAAACACTGATGTCCTCCTGAATGCGGCCCCCAGCCCATCCCGTCTTCACCTACCAAGCTAGTTGCGCGGCGTCCACACCTTATCCACGAGGGCCGTCAAGCAAAGCAAATATACTTCGATCAATTGGGTGCAGGGGTTTAAAAATTTGCCGGTTTGCACGGGAAACCCTAGTTGCTCCATCTGTTGTCAGGTGGAGGGGGGCTGCCTCCATCTGGCAACAGGTATTGAGCTCAGTCACAACGCAGCAACATGAAAAAGGCTGGGAAGACACTCGAGGAAGAGCGAGGGTGGATCTAGGGTTTGGGTTTTCATCCTCCCCCACGTCGTGACGATTGAGTGGCTCCTCTCAGGATACGCGGCAGCAGCTGTTTGGCAGAGACTTCGGGACTGATCCTGTGGCTGAGAGTGGCTGCTCTCAGGATACGCGGCCGCAGCTGTTTGGCAGAGACTTCGGGACTGATCCTGTGGCTGAGAGTGGCTGCTCTCAGGATACGCGGCCGCAGCTGTTTGGCAGAGACTTCGGGACTGATCCGGCTGCCGGACTACAAGATTCCTTGAACTTGGGGGCTGACCCTCCGACATTGTATCGTTGCCACAACGCCCTGAGATGTTGACGTCATGCACCAGCAACGGTAACTCGGCAGTCAGCAAGACATCGACGACAAGCTCGATCTCCGAGACGGAGTAGTTCTGCAAGTGCCCGATCAACAGCAAGCCACGTTAGCTCCCTCAAAGCAAACAGCGCGGTTCGGAATTCAGCTCAGACGTAAACACTTCGACGCGTCATGGGGGCGGCGCCTCCATGCGGCTCCACACTCACACTGCCTCGCCGGCAGGCGCGGGTGAAGGGGGGGGCGCCTCCATGCGGCTCCACACTCCCACTGCCTCACCGGCAGGCGCGGGTCATGGGGGGAGGCCTCCCCACACCGACAGTGTCTCGCTCAGCTGGCAACTGCTGACCTGAACCGGGCAAGCACAGGCCCACGGGGTATGCCTCCAGGTGGGTCCACACCGATATTGCTTCGCTTAGCTGGCGAGTGCCATTCCGAGCGTCGTCGATCACCACTGGCACAGCGAACACCCCAAAAAGTGAGCCCACAGGCAAAGCACAGGCTGGTGCAAATGCTCGGACAGGCCAAGCAGTATTGCCAGTGGCATTCCGGAGAGCACCACCTTCAAGAGCTACGCCAAAGACCTCACCACGCAGCCCGCATATGGTTTCATTGTCCCAAAACAATGGACCCAAAACATTCGGCACGGTCTAAAACCTCGGCGCCACTCCTCCGGCTGTGCTCGTACCACAGTGCCCCGCGTCGCAGTCAGAAGTGCACGAGGGCTACGGGTGAAGGGCTCACCTGCAGGTTTAGGCTCCTCCCAGCAAAGCCTGAATCCTGCATTCTCGTAAATAGAATCACTTTTGAATACGATGTAGTCCCCGCTGGAAACAAATCTGCCATCCGGGCCGTCGTTGCCACAGAAAGCTTCGGAGTGCAGATCGACGGAGTCGTAGCATCTGAGTTGGTCGCAGGCACTCGTGAAGCAGCCGTGAGCCTCGAGGTCGAATTGCACCACACTGAGCACGCCGGCCTGCAGCACTTGGAAATCGCATCGGATATCCGGCGGGTAGGTGTTCGACACGCCCCAGCCTGGGCTCTCAATGCAGCGGCCGCCCGACGTGACACCGCAGTCGCCTGATAGCAATGCGAAGTACTGGGACGCTGGTACACCTCAAGAGATCGCACCCTCCTCCCCCCTCCTCCACCATCCCTTACTCTACATAAGATAACTACCAGGGAAGAAAACAGGGCTCGGCGCACAGCGAAGAGTGATCATGTCACTTCATCTCAAAGCTATACAAGAAGCAGAGCATCTCAAAGCAGGTTCGGTTTTTGGAGGCCGTGGAGTCCAGGCGGTGAAGAGCAGAGGCATCAGCTCGCCTACACTCCACTTCATCGCCCGGCATCCACCCTCTAGCTCCAAGTAGCACCGTGTTCTATAACCAAACAAAGCACACATCCGACGCCCTGAATTTGCAAGGAGCACTCTGATTCTGCTTCGCGAGGCCATGCGCCTGTGCGAAGTCGTCTGTGCACGTCTTGGGCCTCGTCGAGCGCACCGGAGGGAGCAGCGGTGGGTGAGAGGGTTGTCGAGGGAGATGCGGTCGTTGGTGGGTTCGATGGCGCTGCCGTGTAAGGGGAGCCGGTCGATGGGCTTTCAGTAGGGCTTTCAGAGAGGCCTTCGACGGGGCTTTCAGTAGGGCTTTCAGAGGGGCCTTCGACTCTGGGCTTTCAGTAGGGCTTTCAGAGGGGCCTCCTTCGACTGGGCTTTCAGTAGGGCTTTCAGAGGGGCCTTTATGGGGCTTTCTCAGTAGCGCTTCTAGTAGGGCTTTCAGTAACGTTGTGGTGGGGCTTTCAGTAGCGCTTCTAGTGGGCTTTCAGTAACGTTGGTGTGCCTTCCGTAGCGCTTTCTTCTAGTGGGGCTTTCAGTAACGTTGGTGGTGGGGCTTCAGTAGCGCTCTAGTGGGCTTTCAGTAACGTTGCGGTGGGGCTTTCAGCGCTTCTAGTGGGGCTTTCAGTAACGTTGGTGGTGGGGCTTCCGTAACGCTTAGGTGGGGCTTTCAGTAACGTTGGTGGTGGGGCTTTC
>LGRX02015817.1:0-28199 GCA_001247695.2 Cymbomonas tetramitiformis | reverse complement strand
CAAACAAACCCCAAACCATCTCCCAACACCCCTCATACAGCCGGTACAGGGGGGCCTGTACCAGTGAAATCGATACAGGCGGGCCTGTACCGAAAAACACGGCCGGTATATACCAGCGGCGGGCTTATACCGCGGGGGGGTCATGCCAATCGGTACAGGCGGGCCTGTACCAGTGGAATCGGTACAGGCGGGCCTGTACCAGTGAAATCGGTACAGGCGGGCCTGTACCAGTGAAATGGGTACAGGCGGGCCTGTACCAGTGAAATGGGTACAGGCGGGCCTGTACCGAAATCGGCTGGTATATACCAGCGGCGGGGTCATATCGTAACATATATAAACTACGTATAGACATTTGCCATCGATTGGCTTTATGGTAACCTTTCAAGCATAAGCTATCCCAAATTTATGCAATTGCAAATCAAGGAGTGCCGGTCACCCCGATGATTTCAGTGCCAATGCAATCCCTAAAAAGCACATGCGACTGTCTGACGTGGCAGAAGGATGTATATATAATTTTAATGCCCTGCATCTACCAAGGCCACCGCTGTGTTCATTTTGACGTTCCCGCCACTCCCATCCCAGAGACTCTCTTTGCATCTGGCGGACATTCAGTGGACGGTTGAATCAGCTAGACTTTATCCATTCACAAAGTAATGGACACGATCATTTGATTACAGTGATGGAAACACAAATCATGGAGTGTTGCCTTTGGTAAACGACCTCATCTGTGATTCCTTGAGCTCCAATTCATCCACAATACAGCATCGTTGACAATCAAGCATGATTGTGATCGTCGGGTGTGAAACCGGTAGCGCATCATTTAGTGTGTTGTATTATAAACACGCAAGACTCTCGTCACACTACTCGAGTGAGGCCGCGCCATTGGCTAGTTCATCGTGTCTGCGTTGTCATTTTCTGGATGATGTTAAGAGGCTCGCATATCCGATTCTTGAGGATCTGGGTTCCGGGTGCTTTACAGGCCGCGTGATTGTGATGGAGCTACGGTTGAGCTGTAACCTGAACTCACAAACAATCGAGCAGATTATTCGCAAACGGAAAGATGCAGTGCTGCACCTGTGTGCGGACGAGCTGCAGGATGTGCAGCACCAGGTGGCCAAACGGCAACGGACATCAAGAAGTATCACCGTGCAACCTCTGTTGGACATCATGGATGAGGTCGTGCGGAAGGAGGAAACATGGTTCAATCAATCGCAATGCTTCCTGCACAGCATTGGGCAGGTCCTGAATGTGCGAGACAATGTCCTGTCGCAGCTGGCACTCTCCTCGGGGGGACCTGCCTTCCGGGCGGTGGCGGAGGGAGACACTGCAGTGTTGAGAGAGCTGGTGCCCGCATACACGGAGGAGCTCAAGAACGCCGATGGGAGCACACTGTTGGCATTTGCAGTAGCCCAGCTTGGCCCGATGGATGCTGCGGCTTGCGCTGAGATTGTGGCTTGTATTGTGTCTCTGCCTGGGTTTGTGTTGACGAGAGCAGGGCATGACAAGGATGGCAAACCACCGTATCTTCTAGCTGCTGAGCTGGGGCTGGGCGCAGTGGTGCGTACGATCATCTCAAGTTGTGGGAGTGAGCAGACCATTGACGTGTGCAGTCAAGAGGTGCCACCAGCTGCGGCTCGCGTCCTGGCTGCCGCAATGGTTGCGTGTCACGTGCAGATCAAGAACATCAACGGGCTGCCCTTGGATGAGTTGCGGAGCGTTGATCGGAGCGCTGGTTATGTGTTGGACCTAAAAGAGCGGTTGGCTCGAGATCGTAGCAATGTGGGCGCGTGGACGCTTGGCTTGCTGTTGCGCGAGGACCAGTCGTATCTGACGATGGAGTCAATCATCTTCGACTCGAATGCTCATCGTCGTTGTGACAATCGTATTTCGGTTGACAACGTGCGAGTCCTCGTCGGACTAGCAGAGGACTATTCAAAATCTCGATTCAAACTCGATCCGTCAAATCAGATGGTACAACAGATGGTATGCTTCATTGCTGGAGCGATTTCTGGGAGCGCGTCAATTTCTGCTATGGATTTATCAGCAGGTGGGTCCACACATCCACCATTGTCTAGATTCAAACCCATCCCATCATTATTCGATGGCTATGGTGATGAACAAAATAAATTCTCGGTGCGTGGGGAACTTTTAGGGGACTGTTTCATCCGAAGCTTCATGTATGCACCAGTTACGGATAGTTGAGCACCCTAAATCTCTCCTATTAGACCTCCAATATGAGGTTCTACTCGAGTAGGCTCTCGTGCTGGCATACATTAGTATCTGGAGTATTCATTGGTATCTGGCATACATTAGTATCTGGAGTATTCATTAGTATCTGGCATACATTAGTGTCTGGAGTATTCATTAGTATCTGGCATACATTAGTATCTGGAGTATTCATTAGTATCTGGCATACATTAGTATCTGGAGTATTCAACAGATTATTGATCCCAAATGACTTGAAAAGGTAGAAACAAAGTCAAGCAGGTGTTGGCCATATCGTTTGCTCTGGTTGATGTCGCTATCTAATGTTTTATGAGATGAAGCATGGGGGCGTGTGCCTTCTGCGCAGATCGCTATAATATTGGACCTGAAGGAGCCAAGGCACTGGCCGCTGCACTCACTCCGAATGAGGAGGGAGTATTCAACGGGTCCCTGAACACACTCAATCTGTACCGTAAGTCATTTTCCGCATCTGGCTGCCTCTCCTTTTGATTTCATGATTGGTTCATCATGGGAATTTCAACTCACACGTCATTCACCTCTTATTGTGCAGACAACAACATCGGACCTGAAGGAGCTATGGCACTGGCCGCTGCACTCACTCCGAATTCAGAGGGAGTGTTCAATAGGTCGTTGACTACACTCAACCTGGCAGGTATGTGGATTAGGGTTTTAGGGCATTACTTTTGTCATGTGGAGTGTTCTACTTTGTACTCTCGTGAGCATAATTGTGACCATACGCTCGTGTCTTTAAGTCACATCTGCGGTGAAGAGAGTTGCAAAACAGTGATTTGTCACGCAGCGTTAAACTAGTATTATTAAATTGTGGTGTTCAACGGGTCACAAAACCTGGATCTATCCGGTAAGTCCCATTTCCCACCCCCTTGTGCTCGTTTGGTCGCTGAAATAACGCGATCAATGCAATCAATCCCTTTCCCCCAAATCCTTATTTGTGTGCAACGCGTCGCTGTCCACTAAGCATTTTCTCATCGCTTTGCCTATCATCACTTTTTTTGCCTACGTAGGCCTACGGTGATGTCATTTATTCTCTTGTGATCTTATACTTACAGCAACGACATGTTCTCATCGTGCAGAGAACTTGATTGGACCCGAAGGAGCAACGGCGCTGGCTGCTGCATTCACTCCAAACACGCAGGGCGTGTTCAACACGTCATTGAGTACCCTCACTATAGCGCAAAGTGAGGGTAGTTCTTCTGGACTGTGGACTGTGACTGATGACTGTGTCCTACCCATAGGAGCTTTGAGGGGAAATGAACTCGTCGAGTTGGACCTTAGCCGGAGCTGCTTGGGATCTGAGGCTGCCATTATTCTGGCAGCAGTACTGGTGTTCAACGGGTCACTGAGCACACTCAATCTACGGAGTAAGTTGTTTCCCACATTTAGTTGCTCGTGTCGTATGCAGTTTGGTATCCTTCATTAAGAGCCGCACTCACGCCACCTGCTTGTGGTGCAGATCAAAACATTGAAGATGAAGGAGCCAAGGCGCTGGCCGTGGCACTCACTCCGAATGCGGAGGGCGTGTTCAACGAGTCATTGAACACACTGGATCTATCGGGCAAGTCGTTCCTACATTGTTTCATGCGCTTCTCTTGATATTGTTATCATTCATCATCAAGCGCTGGCAACGTACTTGGCACGGGCTTAAGCCCGCCAAAGTAGTGTTGGAAAGGGCTAGAATAAGGAGGCTAAAGATTGCCTCTTGATGTGCATATAAATCGCTTGGACATAAAGCAGCTGGGAATTCATGGGTAGCATAATGATTCGGGAATAGATTACTCCAAAATGGGGAATAGAAATTTCAATCTGTTTTTGGGGAATAGGTGTGTGACACATGCATATGCGTCTAAAGTTTTGCGTTTAAATTTTTAATAAATCGTTAAAATTTTCCCCCCACCCATCTGTTCACTTTCGTTTTGCAAACATGAGGAAGCCTCCGAAAAAGTACACTAGGGTGTGTCTTTCTTGCGATAATGGCGGGCGTCGTTGTACTAGACATGCCACGCGTGTTCACCGCACAAAGGAACACCCTTTCTTCCACTTAACCGCCTTAAACGGCACAGGGCTTGATACCTATGTCGAGAATTGTGGCTTTCGATTCAAGCATACAGAGTCGGTAAAGGTATGGGAAAGTCAAGATAGGGACCGTACCCCTATTTGGGACTTTCAAAACGATTTTGTGTATATAGAACACACGGAGGGTATGCCTTGGGGCAAACTTGTTCCAAGTCGAGGAAACTTCAACTACCTACCTTGCCAACGACACTTGCTTACGGGCTCGTATCCTCCATTTCATTACAATAACGTCGTCGCGAACTGGCAAATGCAAGACATTATGCAGTCGTTCCTGAAAGTGCTTATGTCGAAGCGTGCGTTCAACGCTCAGTCCCTATCCCGAGCTTTGTATTGGTTTTGCTTGGTTGCTTCCCGTGAGCATCGCAGTGCGCACTTTTGTTGTGCGGGCTCGCAAATTATTATCCGGCAGAAAGGTGCTACGCTTTGCAAGCTTTGCAACGCTTGCGCTACTTCGATCTTAGCGCATAACAAGTTTGCCGCTCTTCGGCTTGAATGGTGTTCTATTAATACGGATACAGGAGTGAGTTCAACTAAGTTTTGTCGGGTAGACTGTGGAGCGGGCTTGAGCCCGGAATACTTTGAAGACAACTTCTCCCCACGGATACTAGTTCTTTAGATATAGGTAGGCGGCCAAAATATAGGATCTTCTTTATCCTGTGTACGATCGTACATTTTGTAGAAGGTTACACAATAGCGCACTCCTATGAAGCCCGCAGAATTGATCCTATGCTTGCACCTTGCGTCGGATTTAAACACTTTGTTGTGAAAGAAGCACAATGCAATTTTATGAACACAAGCTAGCAATAGAACACTTTGTAATATATGTATGTTAATACATGTTCATTCGCTATTGATTATATGTTTGCATGTGTCTACGGGTACAAGCAAACTGTGCACATGAACAAGCCATCTGGAACTCGTGTGAGAGGAGGAATCATACAATGCATGTGGTACCCCTTGTCACAACCATCGCACACCAGCATTTTGCTTGCATAAGTCGCCTTAATGCATATTTCGCACTTCAAGGAGTGCGAGACGGTTTGGGAGCTCATGACCTCACGGTCCATTGCGTCCTCCTCAATAGCGTCACTTGCTTTTTTCCCCGCTAGCCTCTTCAACTTGCCGGTGATCTTGCCAAGGGGTTGTCGCCGAAGTGCAGAAGTAGGTTTCATTGGTCGGCCAGCTTTGGGAATCCGACCGATCAAGTCGAGCTGTTTTTCCAAAGGTGCTTTGAACTTTCCTTTGAATAACCCCACTGCCACCACGTCCGCGCACACACCACTTTCGTAGAACTCAGGGCAGTTGCACGTGTAGTGCACATAATCAGTCGGGGTTGTTGAAGCCTGCACAAGCACGAAGGAGGCATATAGGGAGACGAACTCGTTGAACGTCGTCACATTGGCGGGGGGGTTCACGGGATCACGGATAAGTGATAGGAACTCAGCGGCCATAACAAGTATTTCTTTCCGTTTGTCCGCGATGGTGACCGATTTCAGACTGTTGAAGGTCTTCATTGTAGGCAACACGAACACCATGGTCTCCTCGTCAGGTAGGTGGGGTAAGCGGGTCGCCTTGGTCATAAGTTCCATGACGTTGCTTTCCACCATGAGTAGGGCCTCCCGCCACATATCGTGTCGCACAATTGGACTAGTAGGCAAAGGATGTTCGCGCTCGAAAATAGTTTCGTTGCGAACATATTTCATAGCACTTTTATGAAACCGAGCCAGTTGTAGCTGTTTGCCGTTGCACAGAGCTGCCTTTGCCCACCGATTGTTGGACTCGGGGCTATTTTGCGTGGAAGGTTTGCCAGGAGGCATCGTCCCTAGCACCCAACCACTCCATTGGCCCCACCAAAAGTCCACGAACCACGAGCATATGTACTCCTCCTCCTCCTCGAAGGACAACATCAACAACTTGAAGGCTTCGGTGCGCACAGAAGTGAGGGTGATACGGTGAACACCGGCAACGCCGGTCTTGAAGCTCTCGACGTTATTAGCGTCGTTAAACATGCTAGACTTTTCGTTGAGTTTCATCTTGCAGTGTGCCCAACATATGCCTTGTTTGACGTCCTCCACCGTTATGATTTCGTCGTTAATGGTTTCGTCAACACGGTCTCCCCGCTCTAGGTGATTGAAGACGACCTGAGCGGTTTTGGGTAGGGACAAGTTTGCATTGTAAAACGCTAGGGAGTGGTCAAGCGTGTGAAGCTTGGGTTGCCACAAAACGCCAAAGGAAATGCGTATTGCCCGAAGGACGAGAAAGTCCACGAGCTCAGAGGCGAATGCGTCCTCGTGGGACTTCAAGGCCATGTAACCCATTCTGAAACGTTTATCCAACCAGCAAGTACCGCCGAACTCAACGGGAAAGCCGTTCCAGTTGGTCTTGTAGGTGTCGTCCCGAGAGCGGTGGTCGCTAGTGGACAAAACTTGAAGTAGTTCCCAAGTAGTGTAGATCACGGTCCAGCGTTTTCGTTTTTGTTGAAGTTGGTAGTCCTCAACAAGTTGCTCGTAGTTGCGTAAAAGCGCCCGAAGGTTTAGCTTGCCCTTGTAGAAATGCGACTTTTTGGTACTCCACCCGTGACATGCCAAAAGATTGGACGCGAGCTCCAGGAAGTGGGAACAACCGTCTGACGCCAAGAGTTTTTCAAATTCTTGCTGTAGGCGCCGTTCACAAACGGCTGGGTCCTCCCTCCACTTGTCATGCCGCCAAGCTGCCATGATTTCCAAGCAAGAAGTTGCTTGGAAAATCAAGGGAGGTAAGTTGTTGCGTGAGTTATCCTTGTACGC
This sequence comes from Cymbomonas tetramitiformis, assembly GCA_001247695.2. Taxonomy (NCBI): domain Eukaryota; kingdom Viridiplantae; phylum Chlorophyta; class Pyramimonadophyceae; order Pyramimonadales; family Pyramimonadaceae; genus Cymbomonas; species Cymbomonas tetramitiformis. Next base: position 21,096 of record LGRX02015817.1, on the reverse strand, counting down.
AGGAACATCGGCGTAGCTTCCGTCTTGAAGAAGAACTTGGCCGTCAAACATGCACAACACCCCGGGGGTGTCGAGGTCCGTGATGGGGATCGCGAACAAGTTAGCTGTCACGCACTCGTGCATATAGTTACCGTAGGTTTTAATATCTTCTGTTTCCCAAATTCGGTACTTATTGTTGTAGGCATAATTGCAGATTGTTGCGTAAGCCGGTACTGTCGGGAGGCTGAGGTCGTCCTTCATTTCTAGGAACACGGACTTTGGCCCCTTGCCCATCTTCAAGTGCGTGTCCAAATAGGTTTTTACTTGAGGGTTCAAGCCTTTGTTGAAGAATCCCGCGTGATCGTGTTCTCCACTCTGGAACAAGTCACAACACTCGCTCGACTTTTGTATGATTTTGAAAAACGCTTGACAACCGCGGGACTTGTAGAACGAGCACTTAAACTTGTGTGTAATATTGCCCGTTCTCTTAGCTATGTGAGGTTTGTCTGCCTTGGAGAAGCCTTCAGAACACGCCTCCTTAATTCTTTCCATACACCTATCGAAAGATGAAGCACTTAGCAAGGCCACCCACTCTTTACGCTCGTGCGTCCGTGTCCGCTTGCGCCTACAGAGCTCCTCAATTTCATCCTCGGGATCGGAATCCTCATAAATTTCTCGTCCATCCTTCCCGGGGCTAGTGAACTGCAAATTTTCCTCCTCCTGGTCCTCCATGACTGTGAAGTGTTGGGGAGTGTGCTAGTGAAACTGCTTGTAAAATTTTTTGGCGCTCGATTGAATTAAGCATGGTTACATGTGACATATAATCTATTCCCCAAAAACAGATCGAAAATTCTATTCCCCATTCTGGAGCAATCTATTCCTCGATAACCTTTTTTCCGAATTCATGTATTGCGCTGGGCACGGCACTCACTCCAAACAGGCTGTTTAATGGGTCCTTGCAAACCCTCCAATCTGGCAAGTGAGGTGGTTAAGGTTTTCTGCCATTTCCTTTTTATATTTCGGGTGACGTCTTAGACTGATTGTTGGCAAGGTGAGCCGTAAACCACGTGCAGATAATCGGATTCAACCGGAAGGAGTCAAGGCATTGGCGGCTGCTCTGACCCCAAATGAGCAGGGCGTGTTCAATAGGTCAATCCACACACTCCACCTGAGAGGTGCGTGGATTAGTTTCGTGGACATGCCTTTCGCAGCACGATTTTAGTTTTAGTGCCATTCTAGGAGAGCTTGGCCGTGAACAGATGTGGATTTTGTGCAGGTGCTGAGATTGGGCAGAAAGGGCACGAGGCATTGGTGGCGGCGTTGTCTCCAAATAAGCAGGGCGTATTCAACGGGTCGCTGAATGCACTTGACGTGTTCGGTGCCCGTGGCATGAATGTCCAAAGAGCGCACACACTTGCAAATGCAGCGAAGCAACGGAGTGCACCAGTCAAGCTGTGCGGCAGTCTCCTTGATACAGAGTCTTTCACACGCAGAGCGCCGGTCGCGCCAAGCTTCTTCACGTTTCGCGAAGCGCCGGTCGCGCCAAGCATCGCCGTTGACATGATTCTCCTTGCACACGACCTGGTCTTCAATCGGTCGCTGAACTATCTTGATCTGGGACATGACTCAGATGGATCACGTGAGTCGCCCTATGCGTTGCCTAGTTTGATATAAGTCCGTTGTATCATTACAATTCATCACTGTCGTACATTCACTGTACAATGCGCAGGGGACGAAGATGTACCTGAAGTAGTGAAGGCACTGGTGGCAGCGCTCACTCCAAATGAGCAGGGCGTATTCAACCGGTCACTCAGCACGCTTCACTGGCGAGGCGTCTCTGGCGAGGCCGCACAGCTGCTAGCTCAAGCCGTGGTCGAGCATCCCTCGTTGAGATTCTTCAACGACATCGCACTGCATGAAATCAAGGGTCCTTGCAGCACGCTGACTGAGCTGGATCTGAGTGGCAAGAGGTTTGGAGTTTCCGAAGCGTTGGTGCTGAGCAAGCTGCTGGTGCTCAACGTGTCAGTAAACACACTAAACTTTGAACGTAAGCATCCACATTCACATGTCTTCAGCCTTTCCATTCCATAACTTGGATCTTTAGGCATTTGCGAGTGGACCATGCATGCAGCACGGGCTTCGTGATGAAAATTGCAACTTGCAGTGCAGACAGGGGCATAATAAAGCTTAAATTTAAAAAGGGTCAATCTAGATAAGCGTGGTGTTCAACGTCATTGAACCCACTGGATCTATGCGGTTAGCCGTTTCCTACAGTGTACCGTTGCACTCACTCCGAATGCGAAGGGGGTGTTCAGCGGATCCCTCAACACACTGAATCTAGCCAGTAATTGATATCCAATATTTTGCTGCTTGTTTCTTCCAATGATACATGTGATCATTCATCACGAGGTGGGCTCAAAATGAATGCTTTTGGCGCAGAGAATTCTTTTGGAGACGAAGGTGCTAAAGCGCTGGCCGTTGCACTCACTCCGAATGCCGAGGGGCTGTTCAATGGGTCACTGAACACGCTCATTTTATCCAGTACGTGCTATCTCACATTTTCCCGGTCGTTTCTTCTGATACCTGTGATCGTTCATTAAGAGCTGGGCTCGCGCCAACTGCTGGTGGCACAGATAATAATATCGGCCCTGAAGGAGCTCAAGCGCTGGCCGCTGCACTCACTCCGAATGCCGAGGGGCTGTTCAATGGGTCACTGAACACGCTCATTTTATCCAGTACGTGCTATCTCACATTTTCCCGGTCGTTTCTTCTGATATGTGATCGTTCATTAAGAGTGGGCTCGCGCCAGCGCTGGTGGCACGGTAATATCGGCCCTGAAGGAGCTCGAGCGCGGCCGCGCACTCACTCCGAATGCCGAGGGGCTGTTCAATGGGTCACGAACACGCTCATTTTATCCAGTACGTGCTATCTCACATTTTCCCGGTCGTTTCTTCTGATACCTGTGATCGTTCATTAAGAGCTGGGCTCGCGCCAACTGCTGGTGGCACAGATAATAATATCGGCCCTGAAGGAGCTCAAGCGCGGCCGCTGCACTCACTCCGAATGCCGAGGGGCTGTTCAATGGGTCACTGAACACGCTCATTTTATCCAGTACGTGCTATCTCACATTTTCCCGGTCGTTTCTTCTGATACCTGTGATCGTTCATTAAGAGCTGGGCTCGCGCCAACTGCTGGTGGCACAGATAATAATATCGGCCCTGAAGGAGCTCGAGCGCTGGCCGCTGCACTCACTCCGAATGCCGAGGGGCTGTTCAATGGGTCACTGAACACGCTCATTTTATCCAGTACGTGCTATCTCACATTTTCCCGGTCGTTTCTTCTGATACCTGTGATCGTTCATTAAGAGCTGGGCTCGCGCCAACTGCTGGTGGCACAGATAATAATATCGGCCCTGAAGGAGCTCAAGCGCTGGCCGCTGCACTCACTCCGAATGCCGAGGGGCTGTTCAATGGGTCACTGAACACACTTGACGTCTGCTTTAATGGCATCACCGGTGAGGCCGCGGAGCAGCTTGCAAAAGCGGTGTTCGAGCATCCCTGCATGAAGGTCTGCAACACGATCGCGATGCGGGACTTGAAGGATGACAAGCTGACTACGCTGGATTTGAAAGGCTTTCCGGAGATTGGAGTTCTTGAAGCTCACATGTTGAGCGAGATGCTCTCGTCCAACGCGTCATTGAACACCATCATCAACGCCAAGGGAGTCAGCCTGCCGATTGGAGCTTTGAGGAGAAATGAGCTAACGAAGCTGGACCTCAGTGGCAAGGACCTGGAGCCCAGGGATGCCATGGTTCTGGGGAGAGCGTTGACGTCCAACGTGTCATTGAACATGCTGAATCTATCCAGTAAGCGATATCCCGCATTTTGCTGCTTGTTCCTTCTGATACCTGTGATCATTCATCACGAGGTGGGCTCACACCAAGAGCGTATGGCACACGTAATACCATTGGAGACGAAGGTGCTCAAGCGCTGGCCGCTGCACTCACTCCGAATGCTGAGGGGTTGTTCAATGGGTCACTGAACACGCTCATTTTATCCAGTACGTGCTATCTCACATTTTCCCGGTCGTTTCTTCTGATACCTGTGATCGTTCATTAAGAGCTGGGCTCGCGCCAACTGCTGGTGGCGCAGATAATGATATTGGCCCTGAAGGAGCTCGAGCGCTGGCCGCTGCACTCACTCCGAATGCTGAGGGGCTGTTCAACGGGTCACTGAACACGCTCACCATCACCGAGGGAGTCAGCCTGCCGATTGGAGCTTTGAGGAGAAATGAGCTAACGAAGCTGGACCTCCGTGGCAAGCACCTTGGGTCTGAGGATGCCATCATTCTGGGTGGATTGTTGGTGTCCAACGGGTCACTGAACACACTTGATCTAGGCAGTAAGTGCCTTTCCCAATGCGCTTGTGTTCAACGGGTCCCTGAACACACTGAGCCTAGCCAGTAAGTGGTATTCTACATTGTGCTGCTTGTTTCTTCCAATGATACACGTGATCATGCATCCAAGAGGAGGGCTCAGAACAACTGCTTGTGTGGTGCAGAGAACTCCATTGGAGATGAAGGAGCTAATGCGCTGGCCATGGCAATCACTCCTAATGCCAAGGGGGTGATTAATTGGTCCTTGACCAAGCTTGAACTATGCCGTGAGCCCCGCCCTTTTCTTAGCTTACTTGTGTTTAGTGGATCCCTGGACATGCTGAATCCATTCAGTAAGTCGTTTCCCACATTTTGCAGTTTGTTTTTCTTGATATCTGTGATCATTCATCAAGAGGTGGGCTATCACAAAGTGCTAATGGTGCAGGTAATGATATTGGACCTGAAGGAGCAAAGGCATTAGCCGTTGCACTCACTCCGAATGCGGAGGGGCTGTTCAACGGTTCGCTGAACACACTCGTTTTGTCAGGTAAGAGTCTACACACCTTGGTCATCTCAATTCCATCAGTTGGATCTCCGGGCAGCTAGATGATGGTTCTGCGTTGACCATGCGCTTTTTTTTTCGTGACGAGGTCACATCTGGCAATGCGCATAGGAGCGAGACAATGTTTTTTCGGAACGTAGGATCACAGTAGGGGAGTGTGGTGTTCAATGGGTCCCTGAAGACCCGCACTATCACCATCACCATCAGTGCCAAGAGAGTTAAAGTGCCCAATGGAGCTTTGATGAGATATGAGCTAACGAAGCCGGACCTCAGCAACAAGGGCTTGGGGTCTGAAAGTGCCAGTATTCTGGGGGCAGTGTTGGTGTTCAATGTGTCCCTGAACACACTTTTCCTCAATAGTAAAGAATCTTCACATTTTGGGCCTTCTCATTCCGTAATTTGGATCCCTAGGCATGCAGGGACAGCTCCCATTGACATTATTTTATCGTTTTCGTATCAAAAACTTCATTCTGCTGTGCACAGAGGGGGGGAAACCAATGCGTTTATGATTATGTAGGGATAACTTAGGGAAGTGTGGTATTCAGTGGGTCTTTGAACGCACCCAGCCTGCGAGGTATGCTGTTCAGGGTTTCGCCGGGCATAAATATTGGCCAATTGGCGCACTCTCTTTGAATTTGAAAACTTTATGAGCATGGTCATGACGAGGACATGTGCACTGCATGCAGGGAACGAGATAGGAGATGAAGGAGCCGAGGCACTGGCCGCCGCACTCACTCCAAACGAGAAGGGAGTCTTCAACAGGTCATTGAACACACTTGAGCTCACAAGTAAGAACACACACATCACCTTCGACCTCCCCATTCCCTAAGTTGGATCCCCGGGCATCGAGAGGGTTCAGCATTGCCCATGCTTTTAGATTGTCTTCGTGGCAAAAGTCGCATTGTGCAGTGTGGAGGGGAACAAACTATTGAAATTGTATTTAGGGATAAGTTAGGGGAGTGTGGTGTTCAGCGGGTCCTTGAACACGCACAATCTATAACATAAGTCGTTTCCTATCTGTCAGTGCAGGTTTTTCATGATAATTCAACAAGAGCTGGGCTCACACCGATTGCTTATTGTGCAGGTGCTGAGATTGGAGACGAAGGAGCTAAAGCGTTTGCCGTTGCACTCACTCCGAATGCAGAGGGGTTGTTCAACGAGTCGCTGATCACGCTCGATCTGAGATGTAAGAATACACTTCTTTGTCCCTGATTCATTTAGTTCCCATGTCTGCGCATGAAAGTGGTGATGCTTGCTCTGCATGTGTTCATTTTAATGCGTGATTCTGCACATTCACATTCTAGATCGTGAAAATATGCCATTTCTAGCCAGGGTTAGTTTCGGGAGCATGTAATACTGTACAAGCGTTTGTCACGATTCGGCTTTTTTTTTACCATTTCGTGTATAGAAAAGATGAATGTGTTCTTGAGATGAATTTCCATATGAGGAGGTCATTAAGGCCGTTTAGAGTGGCAAATTGGGGGAGTTCAGTGCGTGTGGAGGAGGAAGCGAGGTTTGCTCAGTGCAAAAAAAGAGGGGTTGAGGCATGTGTGCATTCACGGCACCGTGCTGAGTGATAGAAATACGTTCAGCGAATTACATGCAAGTGAGAAAAATACATCATTCTAAACAGAGAAATGCGCCTTCTCTGTGTGATGAGGTATTTATGGCATACGGGCAAATAAAATTGTAATGGCGGTCTTGATCGCGAAAACTAACAGCATAGGATATCGCAAAAGTTAAGCTGTCAGGGTAGCGGTTGGAAGGGTACACATGTGGCAATATAGTAGAGGGCATAACAGATGAGTAAGCCGCACTTGGGATTTTTGTGTGCGTGGTGTGATCCTCGCAGATAATTTCTTTGGAGAAGAATATACAAAGATGATTAAAGAGGCTTCGACGAAAAATCGGCCGAATGCTAACTCTTCCAGGATCTATAAATTTGAATGCTAAGCGAGATTTTGTCTGAATTTCATAGCCGAGAAACGGCCGAGATATGAGCATAAATGTGAATACATTAAATTCATATGTATATCCATTAAACCGGCCATCCGAATGTTTTACAGGCTCGGAGGTTGTATGTATTCCGATTGATAGTCATGGGAATAAAAAAGGGTTAAGGGTTAAAGTGCCTTCGGAGTCACTCGGAGTTGTGCCCAATCGTGCGATACGCTACGTTCGCACACTTAATCAAAAAAGTTGTGTATTGTCGTCACCCGTTCCATGAGGCATTTGCGCTAAAGAGCCTATTATAATGAAGACATGACCAACGAAAATGGAATGGCTGTTGACCTGTTGGGGAAAGTGTAAAACCTGTATAGATGACACCATGCCCATTAGGTAGTGTTGCGGTGTGCGAAGCAGGATGTCTCCTTGGCATGAAAGCGACCTGTTTACATCGGAAAACTTTAGAAACATCGAAATTATGCTAGACAGTTGGAGGCAGAAACTCTTGCCATCATCCCTTATGTTTCCCTCCGTCAATGGCACCGTCTCCCCCAATCGCTGATAAGAAAATAAACGAATGCGCAACGCTTTCGGGTTGTGTGGCCTGTCGTTGAGGGAGCCGGGCCCTCTTTTACTTTCCTCTTCATGTTTTTAGTCTGGCTTTCTGTCCGCCATGCTCCGGTACAATCCGTAAACAAGGTTGCCAATCAGAAAAAATCTGATTATCAGACGATCAGATCAGGTCAGATTATCAGATACTTAGTAGTGATGCATCAGATAATCAGATGATCAGACGATCAGATCAGACAATCAGGCTGATTATATATCAGACGACCAGACCGATTTCAAATCTGATTGACAACCTTGACCGCAAATGCTTGTTGCATACAATGTGTTAATATTGTGTATTTAGTTCATTAGTGTCTCCGCTTCTTGTATGGCGAATCCCAGCTATCTTGTTTTCCGTATTGGCATTCATTTGTTGGTTAGCTAAGTCTGCCATGCACGCCAGAACCATGATGCACTGTTTGTTTGCGTGACGTTTTGCTGTTGAATGTTTCATGCATGGAACATGTCTTATCGGGATTGGTCGGCCCCGGGCCGTTTACCAAGGGTGTGGGCCGAATGCGGGTCGATGGTCCAGGTGCCTGCGGGCCGTACGTTGTCGGTGAACTCTTTTACAAAATTCCCAAAAGTTTTTCGATTTTCATTTTTACCATACTTAAAAGTAGAATTTTAAGATTTCGGCGGGCGTTGGACCGACCGCGCCGAGCTCTGCCTGACGGTATTAGTCGGTGCGGTCCGAAACACCGTCGCGGTAAAACTTCTACCCTGGTCTCATGACGAATGAGGGCATGAAAACACATAGCGCGTACGGTTGCAGTAGGATAGTCTAGCACTAACATGGGTGGACATCCACTTTGGTTGGAATAGAAAAGTGGCAATCCTAGAATACAAATTTGAATTCTTAATTCTAGAATACAGATCTGCCTAAAAGAAATCTTCCGCCTTTCAAGAATGATATTTTCCAAAATTTTCCCCACTCGGGACTTATGAACCACTTTGGTGAGGTGGCCTCACCAAAGTGGCTCACCAAAGTGGTTCATAAAATTCACACTGCTGTAATGCGTAATGCGCTGGGTATTCTGAATTATTCATGACGTTTTTGTATACAATTTATAATTTGGAACTACCGTTTTCCCGACACAGCTGACATGGCAAGAGAAATCCAGCGCAGATGAATATGGTCATTCGATTAAAATATTTTTCACGGCTGAAATCGCTCGAAACCCCATCATGTGTTACGTACGAGAGCCCGCCGCATTAAGCCCCCCTTAAATATTCTCTTTTCGTGATTATTACTGGTCATACGAGCCTGGAAAGGTCCAACGTCCAACTCTATAGCCGATGTGGCGCAACATCATTCACGTCTTGGATACATTACGTGATTCATTAGACGGGCGAAATTCGGAACTATAATCTCATTCAACTGAACCGTGCACTGAAAATGTAGTAATGTTATATCACTCTAAAAACACCACCACATCGAATACAAATGTATTGACACGGCGCCATATATTAGAGGCATCCAGGATCACCCAGACCATGACAAACATGTCGCTTATCCCGGCGCGACGGGGCCTGCGAGACTTGTGGAATGCGGCACATCATCTTGTGATTAACATATGATGCATGTGCGAGATGTATCACTGCGTCGTAAAGTGCGCACCGTGCAGAAACACAATATTCATCCTACGTCGCACACCGTAGCGGTATAATACATGCAGGGTCGTCGCATCGCAACCTTTCTTGCACAGCGACCAACCAGGCTATATAACAATCTGAAAAGGGTATGCAACAACGTTACGATTCGATCATGAGTGGGGCTTTGGAATTGTAGTAATATTCGATTGAAAATGTGGTAATATCTGCATTTAATCGTGCGTCCCCGCGAAAAGGTTGAAGTGGGGTACGCCACATTTCTTGGGTGGCATATGACTGCTTTTTTGTACGGTATGTCATTTTGAGACGCAAAAGATTTGGTTTGGTTTTTGACAGATTCACCTCTCGTATACGGCATACGTATGATATTCGCAGTGTCACTGTCCCATTTTACAGCAGACGTCGCTTTGAGCATTTTGCGATGTACAGATGTTATTTGTTAACTATGTAATTTCAACTTAACGTGGAACGCTCTCTCTCTCTCTCTCTCTCTCTCTCTCTCTCGCAGTGAGACCCCGTACAACCAGGCGAAGGTTTTTGAAGATTGCGTGTTCATCTAAGTAAAAATTATTTCCTATCTAATATTATCACATATTTCTACTGAGTCAGGGGGTATTCGCATCGCAAAGAATGATGACCCCTTTCACTACATTTGGAAGTCGCGGAAATCCTAAGATCCCGCTCAACATACCCACATGACCGCGCCGGCCCTTAGCGAGAATTGTGGTTGGCCATTCAGACCGTGCGAATTAGTATTGAAAGATAACACATATGAGATAATATTTTGGTAGGCCGTTCCCTCATCCGCAGCGCATACTTGCTTGCAAGCGAGCGCGCAGATGAGGGACGAAACCCTAGCGGAACGCGATGGACGCGGTTGACATCCGCGTTTTTGCTAGGGCTGACAGCGCGCTGTCAGATGCTCAAAACGTATTCGTTATGCGAATTTGATATGTGTGGCACGCTTGTGCAATGCATTGTGCTTTCATGCGGTGCGTATGTCGAGCCGTTATTCACTCGATGCGTGCCCAATGACCCCCCCGCGGCGTTCCAGATCCCAGATTATGCACGGATCTCGCGCGCGCAAAAAACATGTTGTTCCTAACACACCTTAAAGTAAGTATGCAAAGTTTCGATGCTTGCGGTGTATTGCTCAGACCTCTACATCAAGCTGCTGGGCAGTGACTTACGGGTCCGTAAGTCACTGTCCAGCAGCTTGAGGTGGAGGTCTGAGCGAAAACAGGTGAGCGGATTATGTTTTGTTCGACGTGAGCACGTGACGGAGGCTAGACACGTCATCATACCACGGATATGCGAATGGAAAATATAAAAATTGGATTTCACCAACAAATATTTTAGTGAATACAAACCTTTGGTATATTCACTACATCGCGGCCAGATTATTGGCTGAAAAAAAAAAAAGATTCCCACACGACTTTTATTTATTGGTCATAGAGACCACAGGCTTTCGCTGGAAGCGCTTTCGCTGGAAGCGCTTTCGCTGGAAGCGCTTTCGCTGGAAGCGCTTTCGCTGGAAGCGCTTTCGCTGGAAGCGCTTTCGCTGGAAGCGCTTTCGCGTTTTTTTGCTCTTTTTCCGTTTCGCTGGAAGCGCTTTCGCTGGAAGCGCTTTCGTTGGAAGCGCTTTCGCTGGAAGCGCGTTCGCTGGAAGCGCGTTCGCTGGAAGCGCGTTCGCTGGAAGCGCGTTCGCTGGAAGCGCGTTCGCGTTTTTTGCTCTTTTTCCGCATTTCCCCAATATTTTCCGATATAAATATAAGATATATCCCTTTGGCAACATTGTTATATAAATAATTCTTCGAGGGACGGTATAAAATTTTCAGTTTGCATTTTAAAATTTAAATTTAAATTTTATATTCTAGGATTGTCACTTTTCTATTCCGAAATAATAAATTTTCGCACAAACATGGGTGTGGTATATACTTGACGAAGTGGCCACCGCCCGGGTCGCGAACATTATGGCGGGTATCAGCGCGCGCGTCATCTTGAAGTACGCGATATTGTTGTCAGAAGGGGTGTCTGTGTATCTGTAGCCGTATCATCAGTACCAATAACAATGGTGTTACCCAGCCTACACATTAAGGCAATAGTCGATAGTTCCCGTGAAGTTTTAAGCATTTTAAACATACTTTTTGCCCAGGAGAGGTATTGCACACCTTTCAGCGTAGTTGAAAAATGAGTTGAAACCCTGATTTAACGCACATTATATAGAAGTTTGCAAGTTTGGTTACCGAGAGAAACACCCAAATCTGGAGGCGACCAGCGGTGCCAACCAATGATTGCCACATCATACATACAGTGTCATATTGCATTCAGCTTGGCTCGTCAGGTACCCACATATCAACTTCGGTTGTTAAATATGTTGCATACAGCAATTACATTGTGACGCGCAACATTCCTACTTGCCAGGTATATGATTTGTAATCGATATAATTTGCAAGGAGCGTCCCAGTCGTAGAATCGGGATTCCATATCGAATTCCCCACTATCGAAATGTGGAATAACAACCCCGCTGCGAGATTTGGCATTCGATATATCATTCGTAAGAAATCATAACCCCAAATGAGCAGATTTTAGCCCTCTGAGTGACATCTGTCCCCCTGCTCAAACATCCCTTTCACGACATCCATCAATATTGAGAGTCGGCACCCGAAAGGACGGCGGTCCAGCTGCCACCTCATTGGTCCTGCCGGCTACGGGGCGAAACAAGGGCTCGACAGAGTCCGTGGGGAGTTCCTTCCAGTCCACTACGAAGGATGCAAAGTGCACGCCGTCGGGGCACAGCAGCAGTGGCCACCAGTGCCTGCCCGTCCACCGTGGGCAAATAACGGTAGCAGAAGCGCACCGTGGCAGATCAAAACACTCAGAAACTGACAGATAAGGGCGAATGAGGATTGCACCAATTGTTCTCCTCGTATACCAGTTGTTCAAACTAAAGCAATCAACTGCTTCGGTGCTTGGGCATCACCACCTGCTGTTGAATTTCGGTAACAGGCGATTCCTGGCTGTGGCGAAACGGTCTACCGTATGTCAGCCCCACAAGCCATCGAGCCACCTGAACCAAAAGTCAAAGAGCATCCAGTCGTCGCCGGCATAGATAGCCGCCAAGTGATCCGCACGAATCTCATTAAGCGCACGTGCGGGGAATCCAATCAAACTGCGGGGTAACATTATGGCGGACCGTCCATACTATACCAGAGAATACCCTGAACTGCAATATGTCCGCAAGCAGGAATTTTGGAAAGAGCCGTCGCACGAGTGAGAATGGCTTAAGTACGTGTCACAAAGATACTGGAATATTTGTATGATGTAATGTAATCGCTGTGGAATCGCAGGAATTAAAAAAATACGAGTTTTTTTTCATTTCCCCAAAAAATATTTGTTCAGGGTGAAATCGCCGAAAACCCGTGGTTTTTAGTTTGATTTGGCGTTCTACTCCATTACGCGGGTGAGGAGTGCAGCGATCCGTGGAATTGAGGGGTTTCACATGTCACGAAATTAATCCTGATATTCACCGCAATTTGAAATTTTGGAAAAAATATTATTTAGGCTCAAATCGGCCGAAAATCGCGATTTTTTGCATGTTTCGGTCTGTCGCGGGCATGTTTTGGCGTTCTACAACACTCCGCGCGTGTGGAGTGCATATAATCGTGGAAATGAGGGTGTTCACATATCACCTAAGCACTCCGGATGGGTATCGCAATTTGAAATTTTGGAAAAAATATTCTTTTTGGCCCAAATATCAACAGAAATCGATTTTTTTGCTTGTTTCGGCCTGTCGCGGGCCTGTTTTGGCGTTCTACAACACTCCGCGCGTGCGGAGTGCACATAATCGTAGAAATGAGGGTTTTCACATATCACCTAAGCACTCCGGAAGGGTATCGCAATTTGAAATTTTGGGGATTTTTTTTTTGGCCCAAATTTCAACAGAAATCGATGTTTTTTGCCTGTTTCGGCATGTTGCGGGCCTCTTTTGGCGTTCTACGCCACTCCGCGCGTGTGGAGTGCACATAATCGTGGAAATGAGGGTTTTCACATATCACCTAAGCACTCCGGATGGGTATCGCAATTTGAAATCTTGGGGGAAATATTTTTTGGGGCCCAAATTTCAACAGAAATCGATTTTTTTTTGCCTGTTTCGGCCTGTCTGTTGCGGGCCTGCTTTGGCATTCTACGCCACTCCGCGCGTGTGGAGTGCATACTCTTGAAATGAGGGTTTTCACATATCACCTAAGCACTCCGGAAGGGTATCGCAATTTGGAAATTTGGGAAAAAATATTTTTTTGGCCTAAATATCAGCAGTCGATTTTCTTTGCCTGTTTCGACTGTTGCGGGCCTGTTTTGGCGTTCTACGCCACTCCGCGCGTAAAAAGAAAAGAAAAAAAAGAAAAAGAGACACCCTTTTTCGGGGTGTGGGGCTTTGTGAGTCCCCATGACTCTTCTCCTATCCTTTCTCTTAATCCGGTTCGGTGTCCACCTTTTTCCTATATAGTCTGTTAAGGCTAACTGCATATCCCGTAGCGAGGTCATGTATCTTTCTGAGCAGGTGTAGTGCTTCCTGTTTGTCGAATCCTAGGTGTTTGGTCAGAATCTTCTCCGTGTGTTCATATATCGTACCCGTGTTCCCGAATACCATCACATGTAGCGTCACCTTGTACCCGTACAATTCCAATAGCTTTACCAATGGTGCATACTTTGTATACTTCGTTTTTAGTGCCTCTTCCCAGCTCATTTCATCCGTATAGGTTACCTCAATTAGGTGTATATGCCCGGCATCCGCCATTGCTCGTTGGTGTGTGTACCCCGGCTGCTTATTCCCTTTCTCGGTTCCTTCTAGCATTACTATGTCCACAAAGTGTGGTATGGTGTCCTTTCCATGCTCTGGTGCCGGGTGGTTCCTCCCATCCATTCTGCATTGCCCTCTTGTGAGTAGGAAGTCTTCTATTGGTCTGCCTGTATTCATCCCTGACCCTTTCTTCCCCGCATGGGTCCTTATTATGCATCCCCCCTTTCTGCCTTTATTCATACCCATTGCTATCATTTTGGTGGTCTCGTCCGACCTGCTTATTACCATGTTCCTTATTTCCCTTTCCGTACATCCCCCTAGTACATGGGCCGTGCGTATGAAACCCCCTGCATTCACCTGCCCAGGCATCCCGCAACATTTACACTTTTGTGTCCGCATCCCTCTTCTCCACTTTTTATAGGGGCCCGCCGGCAATTTGTTCGCTCTACATCTTAATAGGACTGTCACATCATGTTCGTTCAGGTACTCGTTCCCCTTTTTCCAGTACTCGTTGGAGAGTTTATGCATGGCTGTGTCCCCTTTTAGGTGTTGCATGTATTTCTCCGGCGTCTCCTGTACTGCTACCTTTATCTTTCCCATCGAGGCCCTCCTCCATTCCCCTGCGAGTCGTGCTTCCCTTTGTGCTACCGCCTGCTGCTGTACCATTTCTTGCATTGTCACCAGTTCCTCCTGTGCCTCCTCTTGTTGCTGGGCCATTGCAGCCAGCTCTTCTTCTTCCTCCTGTTGTGTCTCCATGTTTATGTCCCGGGTTTCTGGTGGCCCTGTCCCCCGCGTTTCCCGCAGCTCGGCATGCTGTTGGGCATCCAGTGGCTCACCAGCTCCCTGTGGAGGCCCCCGCACAATTGTCACTCCCTCCTCTTGCCTCAACCTTGTTTCTTCCTCCTCTCTCCACCTGTCTTCTTCCTGCTCGTGCATCCCTGCTTCTTTCCCCGTCGTCAGGGGCATGTTTCCGTCACCCTCCTGTGGTGTTGCCCATACTCCCTGTGCCTCAATCAGTGTTTCCTCTTCCTGTTCCATTCGCAGAATCTCTATTTCTTCTTCCTGTGTCTGCATGTCTAGTTCTTCCGGCCATGTGTCTTCCTCAGTTCCCTCTTCAGCCCCTGGTTCTTCCAGCTCTCCGTTTCTTCTCGCTTTCTCAGCTTCCATTCTGTCAATGCGTTGTCTTTTGGTTTCCCATTCCTCTGGTCCAGTCTCTAGCTTCCTTTTCAGTCTTTGTATTATGTTCGTTTTTCCCGTCATTTTTGCCTCCCGTACTCGTTTTGTTACGTGGTTAAGTACTGCCTGGTGACCTTCCAATTGCCTCCCTGTGGCCTTGCATATGGCAAGTAATTTCACCGTGTCGGTGTTATCGTGGTTGAAGCCATACTCTCCCTCAACACAGGCCTTTCTTGCCACCTCATCAGCCTTTTCATTTCCGTGTATCCCCACATGTGCTTTGACTTTATATAGTGCCACCTTGGTCCCTTCCCCGTTGAGCGTTTGTATTTGTTTCATTATTTTCCAGAGTATATCCCTGTGCACATGCTTCTCCAACGCATGAGGCCTTCTTTTCATGTTTTGTATTTGGTAAAGCGAGGTCAAGCTGTCTGTGCATATGTTTACCTCTGTGGTGCCAGTATTGGCCTCCAGCATTAGTGCCATGTATATGGCTGTCAGCTCCGCCCTGTTGACCGTTTGGCAGTGGCCCTGCCATCTTTGCATGTATTCCGCATTCTGCCCCCCTCTTGGGTCCCATACTCCCGCAGCGGTTGCCTCCTCCTGTTCCCCATTTTCCCTTTTGACTTTTCTCTGGCTTCCGTCTGTGTAGACCATCTCATTCCTGTTGAATCTTCTGTCAGGTTCTGGGTATCCTTTTCCGTTGCTGTCCCACTGGCTCTCAGGCTGTGGTTCTACTTCCTCAGTTTCACCCCGTTCCCACTGTGACCACTGGTCCCCTTCCATGTCCCCTTCTTCCGCTTTTGGGTTCGCGAATTGTAGCGCCCACCTTCTAAGTGCATCTCTGCTTATTTCTTCCCTACTCCACGTGGTGTTGGCCCCCAAGACATCCATCGTTGAGGGTCTGGGTCCCCTGTCCCCTCCCCTGGGTTCACCTTCCCTCCCCCTGTCTTCCATCCAGCGGTCAATAATCTCTTCTACATGGTTCTCCACCTGTTCTTCTGGTAATGCGCGCAGTACAGGCAGTTCATGACTCGTCCATGGGGACGGGTCTATGACACAGTCTTTCTCCCATTCCGTAATCGACCTGGGCTGTCTGTCCGTGTCCCTGAGTGTGAGAGGCCTGTGTATGTAACATGCCCTCCCTACCGTCCTGACCTTGCTTTGTGGGCATCTGAGAAGGGCCTTGCTGAATATGTCGTGTGTTCTCACCGCATTTGGGCAAAATTTCCTCCATCCCGCCGCATTTGCAACTACCAATATCCTCATGTTCCAGTTACACTGCTTGGGCTTTTGTAGGTTGTCTTGCATCCAATGGTCCGGTGGTAGGAAGGTAAACTGCCCCTCCTTCACTTCGAGTAACTCGTGTACCCTGTATCCCATGTGCTTGTTTAGTAGTTTTCTGTACGGACTCTTTGCATACGTAGGGTATATTCCCACCCCTAGGACGGGTTTGGCTGTTTTTGTAGCGTTTATCGCCATCTTTAGTGCCCTGTGAAGGTCTTCGGCCGTGTATTCCGGGTTGAATTGGTATGCCCCCAGTTGCCCCCATTGCGCCTCCCAGGCTGAACCAGCAGCCCCGAAGACCGAGTCTCTGGGGTATTGCGAGTAATATGTCGTAGTGTTTTTATGTACGTTGAGTGGAGAGGCAAATACTTCTGTCCTGGCCCCCGTAGCTGCTTGGACCGCCTCCATCATTTCTGGGGGAAGGGTCCAGTGGTTCTGCAGGTTTCGTTTTCTGTGCTTCATTTCTGCCTTACTGGAGTATCTTATGAGTAGCTGCGCAATTTCCTCCTCAAACGTGTCAACATGTATTTTATGCTCCAGTTTCAATCTCAGCCTTTTGGCCAGCTGTTCCCCTGTCGGGCATTGAACCGCTCCATCTCCCACCTCTCTGGTATATCTGTTGTATAGTTCCCTGACTTTTGCCGTGCTGAGGGTGCCTATCAGACCTCCGTTGGGTTCATAACAGTAGGTAGTGTCGCCTTCAGTACGCAGCTGCCTGTTTTTTGTGTTCAGTGTTTGTTTAATGTCCTGGTCTGGGTTTGTTTCCCCCGTGGTTATCGTCAAGTGGGTGACCTCCTTCCAGTACCTTTGCTCGCTTCTCGGCTTGCCTGCTAGTATTTCACTCACGGGCCCACTTTTGGTCCTTTCATCCTGTTTGGTGCCTTCCCATTCCTCCACCAGTTCCTCCCATCTTCGGTTCCCTGTGGGGTTGTGTTCCGGTATGTGTTTTCTAATTGTCTCTTCGGTGCTCCACGTGCTCAGAACATTCCCTTCACTGTCAGTCCACTGAGTTTCGTATTGTATTACTTTCGAGTCTGGGTCTGCAGGGTTGTCCAGGTACTGTCTACTGGCCAGTATCCTGGTAGGTGCGTGGGTTCCTTCCCGGTCAGGCGCCTCCATCGGGTCCTCCTGTTTTGCCCATTTGCGTTCGTCCAGCTGTATCAGCCCTTCTCCGGCACTTGCTTGTGGGGTCCATTCCCCCATTATGTCATCTTCTTCCCACTCATGGTCCACTCCTCCTATACCCAGGGCTTCCTTCTCCTGTTCCGTCCATTCCACCCCCGCTTCCTCGAAGTGTTTCTTTTGGTTGGCCAGCGGGTACATAGACATCAGTTGCATTATGTCCCTCAGGCTATTCCCTGCCTCGTGTAGCGCCTTTATCTGCGTTGGCCAGTTTCTTATTTCCGACATTGCCTTTGTGCTTCTGGTGTATTTCTCCAGCTCTCCTGTTTTCCTTTGCACATACTCGGGTTTTAGCTTTCTGTTCCGCTCATGGTCCCAGTGGTCCCCTGGCGCTTTAATATTGTTGGGCTGTGCCTCACATATATAGGGGTACAGGTGTAACATGCCTTGTGCTATTTTTTGTACTGTTTTATTGTCATGTACCCTTCCCCCCGTTGCTTTCAATGCCGTTATCGGCAGCGCTTTCTTCCCATCTGCTGTGGTAAGGTCCTTGAGGTCCGGGTAGTTCCTGAATAGTGTGAGTAGTTTGGTGAAGTTTATCTCTTTAGTGGCCATCTCATTTTTTGTGTCTTGTATGACATTTACCGTTCCCAGTTTTTCGGTCCCTGTCGTCATGGGTTGCTCCTGTGGGTCCCGGTATTCCTTGTCCATTCTTCTGAGGTATTTGGTTGTTCTTAAGGTGCCCTCCATTTCCGCATCAGTATACACTCTCCTGGCATTCTGCAGCTGCTTCATAATGGGCAGTGTTTCCTTGGCTAGCTCCTGCATGTGGGTTCCCACCCCTTTCACGTGCACCCCATATTCATTGAGAGCATTCATCTTCCGCATGGTGTTTGTATGCGTTTGCAGTCCCATCCTTAGCTTGCCCCTGTTGCTGCAGTAGCCTCTCTCCCCGAAGTGCTGTTCCATGAGCCCCGCGGTGGACCTACTGACTTGGGACATTCTTTGCCTGGTTCGTAGGTTTCTCTCTCTTTTTCCATATCCCATTTGCACTCCTTTGTCCTCCTCGCTTTGGACCGCTTCAGCCAGCCCCGAGTAAACCTCCTGTGCATATATCGCCTGCAGGGACTGCAACCCCAGTCCATACTCCGCTTTTTCCTCCGTGTTCAGTTCATTCGGAGTGCCGTTCGCTGGAAGCCCATAAATCCGTTTCAGCGCAGCCCCCAGCTGGTTCTCCACCTGTTGTATTTCCCCTTGTGTGTATATTCCAAGGTGAAGTCCGTACCTGAACTTCCCCAAGACTGCCGACTTGAGAGAGTACTCCTTCTGTTTTTGTGTTAAGGGGGTGGCAAGCAACGCTGCTATCCTCCTTTTCAATTCCCTTAGGGACTTGGTTTTTTCCTCCTTCCAGGTTCCTAGCATATTGAGGAGGACTCCTAGGTATTTGTAGGTCTCTCCTGCTTTGAGTACCTTCAGGGTTTGGTTGCCACATTTTATCCCCTTGTGTTTGCTTTCCCTAATATTCCGGTTGCCGTGCTCTACTCCCGTTATTTTTGACTTATCCTTGTTTATTCTCAGCCCACTCCAGTCCCCAAATGCTGCTAGCTTTTTCAATTGTTGCTCCATCCCTGACATCTGTCTCGTCAGAATAATCAGGTCATCCACAAACGCTCCTGAGGAGGTTCGCAGTTCTCCCCTGAGCTCCTCATCTGTCACGTACTTATGCCGGTATCCATGGTTTCCTACCTCCAGCCATCTAAGCAGGGGTTCGAGGTACAGTATAAAAAGCAGCGGGCTCATGCTGTCCCCCTGCAGAATCCCTCTCCTTATCGGTACTTCCTCCGAAATCTGTTCCCCTACCTTTGCCCTCATTTGTATTGAGTCCCCCTCCTCTTCCCCTAGAATGTCCTTTATAGCTTCCGTAAGCTGTGTCGGTACCCCCAGGTGCCTTAGTGTCGCAATGAGTTTCTCATGGTCTACTGACCCGTACGCGTTTTCGAAGTCTATGTAGGTCGCATGTAGCTCCTGCTTGGAGAGGTTCGCGTCTTCAATGGCATTCGTTATCCTGGTTAGTTGCCTCATCGTGTTGTGCTTTTCCCTCGAGCCCTCCTGCGCCTGCGAGAGCATTCCATTTATTTCACAGAAATCCGCTAGCATTTTTGTGAGCACCGCGGTGTACAGTTTGAACAAACAGTCTAGCAGCGCTATAGGTCTGTAGTTCTTTTGCTGAGTCACATCTTCCTGCTTGTGGTGGAAACAGAAGTACCCCTTCTTCCATGGCAGTGGCGTATGTCTGTTCTCCCACATCAGCTGCATGAGTTCACATAATTGTTCGTGGAACCTGTCTGGCATCTGCTTCAATATCTCGTTCTGTATTCCCATGGGTCCCGCTGCCTTGTTGGTTTTCATTTTTCTCACAGCCTGTCTGTAGGCCTCCTCATCAACCCTCAGGTTTATTTTCGTCTGGTCTGGTCTTTCGCATTTGTCTTTCTGCATATAGTTCTTGTACTTCTTATCCAGCCACGGTGGTGCTTCCGCGAGTCCTCGCTCTGGCTCCCGCATTTTGTAGGGGGCCGACCATGCCATGTGTTCCCCCATCGCCTGTGCTACCTTTTGGTGTCCAACCACCAGCTTCCCGTGCCTGGTTTCTATGGCCTGTATTGTTGCCGCCGGCGCACTTCCGTTCTCTACCTCCTGTCTATATATCTTTTTATGGTAGTGCTTTATGTTATTCCAGTACATTTCTCTCATTTTTATTCTCGTTTTTTGTTTCCGGTTCGCCTCGTGTTCTGTAATGCACTTCCGTGCTTCTTTGGCCGCTATTTTCTTCTGCTCCCTTTCCCATTGCTCCCACTCTCTCATCTCCTCTGTTCTGTTGTCGAAGTCCGCCTTTCTAATCTCCTCTGGTACACTTTCCCTTGCCTCTATGTCCCTCTTCCATAGGCTTATATTCAACCTGCATCTGTTTCTTTCCCTGAGGTGCCCATCCCTTTCCTTACGGAGGGTTTTCGGTAAGTGCAGCCTGTGTGTCTCCTCCGGTGGCGCCGCTGGCTTAGGGAGGTTGGCGTTTTGTACTGCCTCTTCCTTTGCCGTACCCAGTATTCTTGCTACTACTTCCCCCGCATAGTCTATCGCTTTTCTTTTGTGCCTTTTTGTGGTGCTCCTTTTTATCATGCCTATTGCCTCCCGCAGTTCGTCCTGCTGCTCCCTTGTGTATGCCGTGTCAAGCACTTGCCTCAGTGTGGCTCCTTCCTTCTCGGTCAGGGGCAGTCTTAGCCTGTCCGCTTTAGCCCTTCGTTGTAGTTGTGCCGCTGGACGGTGGGTACCCCAGGCCTTCAGGTCCAATTGGGTGGTGCATATCATTTTGTGGTCACTTGTGTGAAGTTCAGTAAGCTCCATTTCCGTGGGTTGCGTGTAGTACTTTTGTTCAGCCCTACTGGCTAGCATTCTGTCTATGTTTCTCCTGCTGTGCCAGGTCAGTGTTGTTTCCCTTGAGCCCCCTACATCTGTTAGCCCCGTTGCATCGAGTACCTTGTTCCATTCCCTGTCTCTGCTATTCCTCGGTTCTCCGGTCGTGGCATTCAAGTCTCCGCACACAAGGACAGTTTCGTCTTCTTTGCCTTCA
>LGRX02015816.1:0-35547 GCA_001247695.2 Cymbomonas tetramitiformis | reverse complement strand
CTCCCTCTATTCTTCGGGCGACTCATCCGCGGATGAGTCGCTCACCTTCAGCTCTTCCTTTTCAGCGCGGCAGAATCAAAGACATGGCTAAATCAATTTTGTGTTTTTTGTTGTTTATAGGTCTTAAACTCAAGAGCTTCTCAAACACATAGCTAAAGGTAAAGATGCCAAAGCGAACCCGAGAAGTCACTTTTTTCCCTGAGGACCATATGCTGTTCTTGGAGATGTGCGGGAACCGACTGAGTCGGTCCGCATATGATTCTGCATTTGTTGCTCCTCTGCCGCTTTATTTTCCAGTTGCCCCATTACCGCCTCCTCCTCCCCCACCACCACCACCTCCTCCCCCACCACCACCTCCTATGATCTGGAGGTGGTCGTACCGTTATGAGCTCTACGTGGGGGAGCCTGTTGCACCCCACCGTGCTCCCCCCGGCCGAGGCCGCATCCGGGGGGGCCATGGCTTCACCCGCGAGCCCTCCCCGCTGTACTTGCGGGCGGAGGAATAGGACACAACGTGTATATATGATATTTTTATTCATATTTTGTTGTGCATATTTTGTTGTGTATATTGTGTTGTGTATATTTTGTTGTTGTAGTATTTTGTTGTGTATAATTATGCAATCATCTCAAATATTCTGCTGTTATTCATCTCTAGAACGGGGGAATGGCGCGGCCGTGCAAACGGACAAACCTAGTACCTAGGCTCTCGAATGAAGTTATAAAACCCTTCTGCGGTAACCGGGAAAATCTCGGGCCAAAGTTTGGTGTACATAATTCCATTGCTCAGAGATGAATATACTAAAGATATGATATGATGTTGTTTAGCAGGGCCGTGTTATATTTATATCATTCATGATTTACGTTTCTTAATTTGTGTTTTCTGTGCATGGTGTCATGCAGGGTTATGAGTTCTTCTTCCGAAGAGGGCGCGGATTCAGTTGAAGGGCCTCCTCAGGCCTATTCCTTTGCCCGGACGCTTTGTGATAATGACTTTTACAGGGTTCCAGTCCTTGCAGATATGTATTCGAAGGAAACAAGCAATGCATATGGTCTGGGATGGTGGAGCATGAGCATCATCCCAAAAGCTTACAAGTACCCACTCCTCAAGACTCCAAGGCAGGCAGACAGTCTTGTCGGCGAGTCGATGCTTGTGATTCATGGCATGATGACGATGGCAGCGGGCGAGGCATTCGAACCTTTTGCACTCGTGGTCGCTGATAAACAGGCTCTGGGATGCTGTCCGTTCGTGGACTTCGTTCATACTATGCCGAAGAGAAACGTACCCAAACAGCAGCCCCTGCAAGGGAGAAATGGGAAAATTGGTCAGTATTTTCTCTCATTCTTCCCTTCGTTTTCCTTCTCCTTCTAATTCAGGCCTTATTTATCTTCTGCTTATCTTTTCTAATTCAGCCTTTCGAATTCATTCGTTCTTTTCAGTACCTCAGCACCTCTTAGCGGGAATCATCATCGACAAAGTATTGTCATTTGGTCGCCCTGAAATCCCTGAACCTGACGCCGACACCGAGATGACCGTTGTTGCACAATGGTTCAAGACGTATATCGATCTCGCCAAGGACAAGGACATAGCAGAGCATCCTCGCTTCTTAGGCATTATGCTCGCAATGGATAAATTCATTTGCCCTGGCGCGCAACCCATAAGAAAGAGACCCATCGGTACATTGCCCAAAATGTACACTGCTGCCTCTGACTGCTTTTCTGAATCGCCTTTCATCACGAACCGGCAATTCCGCCGTGAAGATATCTTCAGAGCTATCGATGCAAAGTACATGCTTATCACGCAAGACAACGAGCGACTCGACAATCTTCACAAGAATCTTGGTGAAGCAGACTACTTGAAAAACGAATATTTCCCAAAGATGCTCAAGTGCTTCACCGAACTTGTGGATACATTGCATACTATTCACACCGAGCAGTACGAGGATTATTCTCGACTCCACTCAAAGAAATACACCCCCAAAAACAATAATCTCCAGATCGTTGAACCGACTTTGCACATCTCGACATGGGCCGCGTTTGTCTCCGAGGTAATGGTTTCAAAATTCACCCCTTCTGTCAATTTTATGTTATTTTAATGCTTATCGCGTTCCGCTGCTTCTCACCTATCCGTTTGATCGCAACAGTATCTTCCAGATCTTGGGAGTATTCGCAAAGCCGAAGATCATCTCCTGGCGGAGAACGTTCCAGAGAAAGTATCTGAGTCCGTCGAAAACTTGCAAAAAGCGGCGGAAAAGGCCCCAGTGCAAGACGAGCCCGTCCGTCCTCGACCTGAAGGACAAGATACTGCTTTGATGCAGAAAGATGTCGTCGTCATTGACACCACACCGATATTCCACAAACGAGGATATGCCTACATTTTGGACAGCGCCCCGACGTGGACAGCTCCAGACGGCAGCGTCCGTGAAGACGACGCGACGATGGCCCGCATCCGATTTGCAAATAAGGAAGCTGGAAAGCCCGACGAACTCGTGAGATCGAAACACTACCTTTGGATCATAGGTAAATCTCCCTCTCTCTATCTTAGATAAAATGTTATCTCTTCAAATACTGAGAATTAATTTGCTTTCGTGTTGGCAGGGGGTGTCGGCAGTGCGGACCTTCTTCCTCAATCTTTGGCTGAGGTGCCAACGCAACCAGTTGCCAACTCGGCACTCGAAAGCGATGCCGGTGAGCCGATATAAAACATCTCTCCCTCTCTATCTCCCTTTCTCCTTCGCTCTCCGTCTTAGGTCACAAAAATGATATATGTATTCAAATACTGAGAATTGATTTGCTTTTGTGTTGTGAAAAGGTTCCGATAGTGACGGGCCTCCATCTGATGTTGAGGTTCCAACGCAACAAGTTGCCAACCCTGAAGGCGATGCCGGTGAGCCGATATAAAACATCTCTCGCTCTCTATCTCCCTTTCTCCTTCGCTCTCCGTCTTAGGTCACAAAAATGATATATGTATTCAAATACTGAGAATTGATTTGCTTTTGTGCTGTGAGAAGGTTTCGATAGTGACGGGCCTCCATCTGAAGCTGAGGTTGAAGCTGAAGCTGAAGCTGAGGTGCCAACGCAACCTCCAGTTGGTGGAGACGATACGGGTCGTAAACTACCATATACAAAAACGGCTACACCTCCTTCAATTGTAACTACACCTCTCACTCGTAAATCTCGAAGACTCTCTGGAGTAAGCCCTTCAGGTTCATCCTGCGAGGCAAGCCCTGCACGTGCAGAGCCATCAGGGGCATACCCTGCAGGTGCAGGGCCATCAGGGGCAAGCCCTGCAGGTGCAGGGCCATCAGGGGCAAACCCTGCAGGTGCAGGGCCATCAGGGGCAAGCCCTGCTCCAGGGCCATCAGCGGCAAGCCCTCTCCCATCAGCGGGCCTTGTATCTCCTGCAGCTGGAACTCCGCAGCGGCCAATTCCCGCATTCATCATGGAGCAGGGTGATGAGGAGATTGTGTCCCCTTCAAAGACTCCGAAGACCGCCGATGAAACCGAGGCAGATGAGCAAAAAAAGCAGGCTGCCATTCGCAAGTATGCATCTTCCCTCCTGAGATTTACTTATACGACCATTGCTTTTTTGATGGTGTATGTGCATTACTAAAACCAAGTATACGTTGCTTATGTGGGCCATCAGGGAAATCGATGACATGCATAAGTTGGTCGACAATAATAATCCATGTGCGACATCGTGGAGAATCCCCATCCAGTACATCGATGATGCAGAAGGAGCGCATCGCCCTCGACCACTGGACGAACATCACGCCCAGGCTATTGCCGAAATGATGTACTGGAACCCACACACCGGTTCGGGATCTCCAGCCCTGATTTCCGTCATAGAGAATCATAAAGATCCAACAAGCACCAACCCAGAGGCATTCGTTTGGGCGGACATCGGGAAAGGCAGATACAGGTAAGACCCATTGCGTTGATGGATGCATGCATATGTGTTCCAACTTACACTTTCTTTGTTATTCTACAGATTCACCTGCTTTGGACATCAGCATTTGCTGGAGGCAAAGCGTCGCTGCGTCAAGGCGGATGAAGCAAAGCACGCAAACCATGAAAATCGAACGGAAGCGTTTCAGTTCATCGAATGCCGTCTCTTCATGAACTTGAGCGCCATCGAAATGAATCAGGTGTGTCTCACTCATGCCAGTTTTCTCAGGTGCTTCTCAGGGCTTACATACTCAAGTGTTTAGGAGGTTTACGGTCGGCCAGCTTCTCAGCTATAGTCATGATCCGTGCAATTCGTTTGCGCACGCAGCTTGGGAATGAGCAGAACAACATTGACGCCTACATGAAGCACCGCAACATGACGGAGATCATTCTTGGCATGCGAAAACACGTGGAGAAACTGATGGCCGAACCCAACGAGAGAGACGTTGGAATGAAGAGTTTTGAGAACTTGAAATACCGTCGGGTGCCGCCGAAGCAGAACTTGAATCCCGAATTCGAAGCGGCGCTGAAGACGCAGGTGTTCAATCACCAGAAGCTGAATGCAGACAAGAAGAACACGCATTGGGCTGCTTGGGCTATCTCGGTGCAATCGTACCAGTTGTTCAAACAACTTCAGAGAGGTGCTGCCATTTTTTGTGAATTCCGTCCCGACATTATTCTTATTTGCTCTTAGGTGTTTTTGCAGTAGCTAACTGACGATTTGGTATTTCATGTTTCCGCTTTCAGTGATGAAGGCCCACAATGAAGGTTTGCTAGAGGGAGTTGACCCGGACAATGAAGACGCCACGGAGACGACCTTGGCCACGGTTGGGTCATCTCGCAATAAGCGTAAACGTTCAATCGGTATGTCGACCGGCACAACTGACCTCAACGCACCAACGACCAAGCAACCTAAATGGGACCCCACAGCCGGAAAGCCGATCGTCTACCATGATCTGCCGAAGGGGTTCTATGAAAGCTGGGCCCCCTTGACCGAAGGACACTTACGTGAGATCACTGACCTCGTCGACGAAGCCGTCATCGAACGGAAGTACACGGTCAAAGATATGATCAACCGTATCGCCGAGATCAAGACTCTCAACAATGTTCGAGAGAACCTAATGCTGCTTGCCTCAGAGGCTCATAAACGATTCAACATAACAACCTCCTTGGAATCGACACCGGCCTACCGGCAACTGAGCTTTCTCAAGAAAAACCGGCATTCTATGCAGCTCTTTCTGCAAACACAACCGGGAGGGTTCGAAAACGACATATACGACATAGATGCACCCTGCTTCATTCCTTACCTAGATGAAGATGGGTATCCCATACCTAAGGAAAGGAAACCAGTGGATGCTGTCGTGGATCCCGGTGCTCCCGAGTCGAAGTTCTGGGCTCGTAAGATGACCTACGGTGAGCTGGATGCAGAAATCATTGCGCTGCAAAAGAAGCTTGACACCTTTACGTTTCCCAACCCAGAACAAGACTGGGAGAAGTTTTGCGAATATTTCCCAGGGGCTGGGGATGAGAGAGAAATACGTACATTACTGAAGGTAATTTACCTAAGTTGCGCCCTCTGGTCGTCCTTCACGATATCTGATTTTTTCCATATCGGCTTGCGCGTTCAATTAACAACGGGGTTTGTTTACAACTGTACCAGGCGGGAGTGGTGCCCCCGAAGGTCTCCTGCAAGAACGAGCAGGAGAACCGGAAATTTCAATTTGAACAACGGCCTGCAAAAGAAAAACAGCGGCACGAGGAGAAGATAGAGAAACTGATCAAAAACATTCCGAAGGATATAAAGTTCTACTGGAATAATATCGAGAGCAGGATGTTGCTGAAAATCGGGTCGACGACAGCATCGACTGCGGAAAACATCCTAAAGGATCTTCCAGGTGCGTATCTCGGTTTCATATTCCATTTGTGCACCGTAGCTATGTAATTACTAATCGTTTACATTGCACACAGGTGTGAGTTATCGAATATTGTCAAACGTTCCTGAGGGCCAGCAAGTCGACGATGATGACTACTTCTACACTCACAAGATTCCGCAGTTGGTTTTCAAGAAGGACTTTCTGCTGGAGCCCGCATCACCTGAATCCTTCACGACTCTTCCCAGGCTTCCATTCACCGGTTTCATTATGGATTGCGAGTATGCTCTGGACTCGAACAAGAAATGGTTCCCGAAACCTCTCTTAGCAGGAGAGTTCAAGCAATTCCTACACAACTTCAACAATTTGACCACGTGTGATGATTGGGTAGGGGGATGTTTCTGTGGCTTCCAACAACACCACGAGTTCTTCGAAGCCGCCAAGCAGTTTTGCCACGGGAACGCCGAAAAGATGTTCTGGGTGAAACCTTTGAGCAGATCGAACATGATGACCTTGGAATCCGGCGTTGCGCCACGGAACTACGCCAACCGTATGGAGTGCTTTGTCTTGTGTTACTACGTCAAGGAAGCAACACCTACAGGTCCGTAGATGTTAAGTTACGTACAATTCTGTGATTGCCTTTTGGCGTCTAAGCATGGGCAATCTGACTAAGCAGCGCTGATTGCTCTCGCAGACGAAACCCACCCAGCCGTGCATAAAAGGCTTCCCTGGATGAAGAACTTGATTAGAGTTCTCGGTGAGGAGGAGAATGCGGATAGTGATGTCGTCGATAAGCAGTTCGTGGCTTCTTGCCGAACCAACACCTGGGAATATGCCCCTGTACACTCGTCGAAATTCGCCATTAACTCCGAGGGTAAAAGAATTAACAAACACCAGAAGCCGCTGAAGCTCATCCACGACCTCATCAATATCCATATGCGAGGTCCTGAGTTAGAGGGGGAAGCGAGGGGGAAATCTGCGTACGAGGGGGTGTTACCTCTTCATCACGATTATCACTTCATCTTGGATGCGTGCTGCGGTTCGGGGACCACTTCGGTAGCCGCCAACATGTTGGGATTGGGTTCCGTCGCTTTCGATAGGTAAGCATTCATGTCTACATCCATTTTTTGAAAAATACTTTGTATATCGGTTTTAACAAGTGCTGGTGTCTTGGATGCAGGGAGCAAGGTATGGTCGACTCAGCGAAAGAGCGCATTAGGTTTCCTGATGGATGATTTTTTTCTTTGGCCGACGAAGTGTTGAGCAAGCAGGAATACGACGAGGTGAAAAGGCAGAGAGAGGCACATCGTAAAGAGCAAGAGAAAGTCGAGAAGGAGCGGGAGAAGAAGACGGCGGTCGAAATGAGGGAAACGGAAAAGGCCGCCAAGCAGCAGGAGGCCGAGGCCGCCAAGGCCGCCAAGCAGCAGGAGGCCGAGGCCGCCAAGGCCGCCAAGAAACAGCAGGCCGAGGCCGCCGAGGCCGCCAAGGCCGCCAAGCAGCAGGAGGCCGAGGCCGCCAAGGCCGCCAAGAAACAGCAGGCCGAGGCCGCCGAGGCCGACAAGTCCGCCAAGCAGCAGCAGGCCGAGGCCGTCAAGGCCGCCAAGAAACAGGAGGATGCCGCCAAGAAACAGAAGGCCGAGGCCGAGAAGGCCGCCAAGAAACAGAAGGCTGAGGCCGCCAAGAAACAGAAGGCCGAGGCCGACAAGGCCGCCAAGGCCGCTGCAGCCGCCGCGGCGGGGCCTATACCTAAGCGGAAAGTGGCACCAGGCGGAAAGCCGGGATCCGATCAGAACAAGAAAAGTAAAGCTCGCTAGGCAATGATGATTTCCCTGCTAGGACATGGTGCCAGCACCTAGGTCAATATTTGTTGATAGTCTTAATAACCTATTGTCTCAGTGCAGAAGTACGCTGATGAAACACGTATGGTATATCTTGATATGACAATTGTAAATAAAGTATATTCTCCAAAAGTATTGGCGACATATGTTGTTGTGGAACCGATGTCATTTATGGGGCGGGTGACATGCCTCCGCTTTCATTGTGATTGCCTGATTATATTGGTTAAATGAAGTTGAGCGGTACCACGACGACCATTGAGGTATGAAACCTATTCCCCTCTCTTCCAAAATCATTTCCCCGCTCGACACTTCATCGACGCACCTTTATTCCCATCCATCTCAGTTCAATCAATTCCAATGACAATACTTGCTACTTTGCGGAAGGAAAATCCAGATAAAAACGTTTGGTTACTATGGTTCCCTGAAGAGTCCTCGCCCTCAGAACTAGCGCTCAAGAAATCGATGGAAGAGGAACATAAGATACAATTTCAAATGTATGACGCAAGCGTGCATGATAATCTGCCTTTACGGATGAAATTTTTGTACCCAGTTTGCCTGCACTGCGGGCTTCAAGATCGTTCACAACTTGCAACGTGTACCGGCTGCTATCTTGCGAATTACTGCAAAGCCCCCCAAACTTGTCGGAAAGCTGATTACGCACGGCATAAGTTTTTCTGTCGTTTTGCAAGGGGTCATATATTAGGACAGCCATATGCAAGATGCCGACCTTTGTTTAAGTACCCGGGGGATACGCGGCATCCAGCAGAACGGAATTCCATGAGTGCTTGGTCCTATGGGGACTACCTGCAGTTTCTAGCCTTTTGGGAAATCCAATGCGTCGCATGTTTTGCAGGTCGGCCAAAGGGTCGCCCCGTCGTGAGACAGCAGATATCTGGCGGGCAAATCGTTACCTCGGTGCGCATTGAAATGCGGGACGCCACAATTTTCAAAACCCCTCACTTTCAGAAGTATACAGCAAGAATGGGGTTTGTACACTCCAACTTACACGCTCCAGATTTTGTATATTCTTATCCATTTTACCGTCTCACTCCGTTTGGTCGGTTGATGATGTGCATCTGCAAGTTAAGGTGCCCGAAAAGCATACTTCAGAGGTTGCTTTCATAGAATGATTGGCAATGCAGACAGGATAATCATGGACTTCGCAGACACGCCTTCGTCGCAAAATAATAGTAGATATGTACTTGTAGGTCCTTCGATCCGAGCGGACTAGTACCGGGTATCTGATAGGCTAATAATTCGGCAGGTCCAAGACTTTCCAAGATCATAAGCTCTATTTCTTGCCTAAACTACTCATTTGCCCCCTTTTCCCGTCAGCGACGCACCTGCTTCTACTTCTACCATAGTCATGCCATCCAAGCGGCAGTCTGTTTTCACATACATCGACCAGTTTGCCAAAAATCACGGGGAGTCTTACCCATGCAGCAATACAGTTCTTCTTCCGCCGGGTATGACTATCCAAACGTTGTGGCAGAACTACAATACACAATGCGTCGACGGCGAAGGCATGGAATGCTCACTCAGCCTTTTTTGTCGTGTGTTCAGAGAGGAGCTTAGCTCTTGGGTCAAGTTCCGTCGGATGAATTGATGCTATATAGCGACAGCATATAGCTTTGTCATTGAGCAAATTGACTTATCGTTGGAACACCGTTAAATATAATTGTATTCGAACATATTTTGAATGAAATTGTTATCGACGTTTCACATTTCCAATGTTGTGACATGCTATGTTTGTGACATGCGGGCCTTCGATCCGACCCACCTGAAAGAGGTCATTTGATTGGCCAACTGAAATCACGACGGCCACACTACTGAGATATTTAAGCACCTACCTTGTCCTCACAACTCACTTTTCAGCTTGGCACTTTTCTTTCTTCACCTGCCACCTCATCCAACCATGCCATCCAAGCGAGAATGTATTGTTGCCTATGTTCTTGGCATGTATGCAACATGCCCTACTGCCCCCAGAATGAGAATGAGGAATTTTGACTATCTTCCTCATGGTATGACTGTTCGAATGTTGTGGAGGAACTACAATGAATGTTATATGTGCAGGAATGCGGAAGGCAACAAATGCACGTTGGGGTATTTTCGATGTGTGTTTCGAAACGACCTTGCCTTTCGGTTCAAGTTCCGACAGGTTCAGCCGTAACGTTACCGTCAACGAAACCACGGCGGCTACGAGTCAGAATGTTATCTTGATTCCACTTTGATTTCGAGTAAGACTTAGGATTGCAACCTCCCGAGGGTTAGATTTTCGACTACTTTTCGATAAGAATAGTATACTTAAACATATGTTAACAATGTGGTAGAAGTGTATAATGTTCATTCGTCAATGGCTTGTGTTTCTTGCCGATATGCTGATGTGCCTGTGTATGGGGTTTTCTGCCTCGGTTGTGTTTTTGTCTTTGATTAAAAAATCGGCGACTAAGTGATCCCGCATGTGCGAGATATACGAATTTGATTGGACCAAAAGTACACTACTCTTGCACGACCCGCGGTCCACTCACGACCAGGTACAAAAGCTCTTGCCCGACCCTTGAAGATTCATTTCCCCCTGTTTCTTCTAACATACGCACCTTCAACCATACCTTCAAACATCTGCTGCTTACCTTGAAAGCATCGCCATCTGCAGGTATTATAGTGTGGCGCTTGCGATTACATAACACGCTACCTCCAATATGAATGCACCTCATTTCCCTGCAGACTTACCTGTTCAGCTTGAACGACTGCACATAGAATCCGAAAAATGTCGTGTGTGCCAATCCTGGAATTTGTTTCTAATTCGCGAGGAACTGTTCGTCGATCCTGCGCTGCATCCTAGATATGACATGACTAGACATGACCCCGCTTACGCGAAGTGGAGGTTTATCCGCAAAACGCGGGAAACATGGTATTTTCAACTGTTGGATGAGCATGTATACTCCGACGAGCAAGGCGTCGCTGACATGGGAACCCCAGTGACAATGCCGGTTCCCACGGACTATATTCCCGAGTTGATCTCCGGTGCCTCTCCCGAGAATGATGATGATGGAAAGTGGTGCAACTGCCGTTAGGAAACATATACGCTTGTGTACAGTCTTTATTTTATATTTGCAAGTTCACATTAGATACTTACACTGATGTATTATTCTGCTAGCTACACCAACACTTACCCTTATTTATGTGCTCCTAGACATCCTCGACAATTATTTGGTGTATATAGATTAAATTTGTATGATGATATAGATTTGTGTATCATATGCTAGTACCCATCTCAGTTGCAACTTGTTTTCTGGGAATTTAAGCATCCGAATATGCACATCCATAAACGTGTACCGTGCATGCTGACCTAAATTGCACATGGATGTGCCCACATTTGCATACGGGAATCGGCGACTAAGTGATCCCGCATGTGCGAGATATACGAATCTGATTGGACAAAAAGTACACTACTCTTGCACGACCTGCGGCCTTCACGACCAGGTACAAAAGCTCTTGCCCGACCCTTGAAGATTCATTTCCCCTTGTTTCTTCTGACATACGCACCTTCATACATAAAACCCTAAATAATGCATCTTCCGAACAACGTCTTGTTAAAAATCTTTCAGGACATTCCTTACAAAATCGATCATTCCAATGAACCGTTATGTATGTATCTCGGGAATCTCTGCCGAATAAGATGTGTCTGCGTACAGTTCAATGATACAATAATCAAGCGTGCGCAACCCGCGCTAAGTGTTGGGCTAGTCCCTTGCGGCAACGCTATCACCCGCTCTCTTCTTACCGCCTACATTTTTTTTATGGAGGACGCCAACCTTCGTCTTTTAATTCACCGAGCCAATGTCTCCCTGCTACGCCTACAGAGCATTTATCATCAAAAGTATCCTGAAATGGTGGCACCTCGCGGAATGTGCATGTCTCCGAAATTAATCGCGGACCACCTCAAAATGTTCGCGCTGGACACCATCCTTTTAACCCCACTGCCCGAGTCCCCCACGAACATGTTCTACATGTGCGATTCAATTCGACTGAAAGATCAGAATCGTCCTCACTTCCCATCTTGGAATGGCAGATTCGATGTGGCGATGATACTTGCTCCCCATTCGTTTCCATGCTCCATGTGCCCAATGTTCCGTTGGTAAATATCAGTGTGTTGCTCCGTTACGATGACCTGTCAAACGCTGGGGTGTGGGCCATCGACAGCTTATCAAACGCGCCGGCAACCGATGGAATTTTGAATCGTTTCCCCGATGTCTACAAGACATGCCGGCTTGCTGCACGCGTGATACTCATTGTTGATAAATATTTGCGCTCTGGTCGCTCCTATTTCAACCCGGTTCCCCGTGAAGAAAGTCTATTTGCCAAAGTAAGCCAATGCATGACCTTTACGAGAAGAACACTTCAACAAGATGAACTTGACAGTACAACGGATGGGCTCGGGGGATGGATCATAGCTAACGATTTATGATCGGGGACACCCCAAGGAGAAACATGGTATCAGCAATATAGTAGCCTTAGCACTGTGAAATGATCGAAATCTCTTGCCTAGAAGACATCATAGACAAATATTTGGTGTATTTTGAATAAATTTGTATGATGATATAGATTTGTGTATCATATTCTAGTACCCATCTCAGTTGCAACTTATTTTACGGGAATTGAAGCACCTATATACGCACATTCATAAACGTGTACCGTGCATGCTGGCCTAAATTGCACATGGATGTGCCCATATTTGCATACTTGTACATGATATGCACGCATATGAACAAAAATGCAACAAAAAAATCTACCGGGACTCGCCGAGTACGAAAGCATCATGCACAAATAAATAATTCGAGTAATATTTTGTAATAAAAATTGCGGGACGACTTACGTGTCGCTTACGTGTCGCTTACGTGGCACATTTCAGATGACGTGGCAATAACTTTTAGACGACGAAAATTGTGTCAAAATGAAGGTTTTTAGACGACGATCGAGATTCATTTATTCCCAATAGTCTGTTCCAATGAGAGGAGCCATGCCTTCATTGAGGATATCCTCAGGTACTTTTCAATTTGTTGATTCGATATTCACCATCCTCTGGTTTATAAACTGATTAGATGGTATTTTTTCATCCACAGGTGTTGTTGCAATGATACTTCAGCCAATTCGTGGGAGGACAAGTTGCCTCTGGTGGAGTTTACAATTAACAACACAGTTTCTGCATCTACTGGTTATTCACCATTCTATCTCGACTCGATGGCGCAGCCACTTTCGCCTCATGACCTGGCAATCACTATTCCGCCAGAAGCTCCTGTTCCAATACAGAATGCTATTCGAGATCATTTTGACCAGTACTCGGCTGTACATGCCAACGCGGTAGATAACATTTCCCGAGCAGCAGCAATTAGCCAAGCCAGATTCAATAGGACTCACATGCCCCGGCAATATGCAGTAGGGCAGAAAGTTCTTTTACGGACCGAGTTTATCCAATGGACTGGTTTGACAGAGGCAGGCAGACACTTCAAGCAGCCATATATTGGGCCGTTTACTATATCCGAAGTGCTAAGCCATGGGCGTGCATACGAGTTAGATTTCGGAGACCTCGATATCCGTATCCATCCGGTACAGCCTGTATCCAGAATAGAGCTGTATAACGACTCGATCCAAGCACCTTTGCCTCTGCCACAGATGATCACCGAAGAAGGGCAACCACTGTTTGAGATATCACATATACTCTCAGATAAGATCACTAGAGGTGTCAAGTACTACTTAGCGCGATATGCAGGCTACGGCCCTGAGCATGACACCTGGGTCAAAGCCACAGAGCTGACCAATGCAGCAGACATGATAGCTGCCTATGAAGGCTAAACATTATATTAAGCCTGATGCCCTTACTTCTTGTAATATATACTAATACATGTCGATCATCTATATACCTTGCTCTTAACGTTTTATCATTATGTTGCATAGAAGCGGGAAATTGATCCTTCCTTGCTAAAGGTGTAGTGAGCCTTGTACCAAATCATACCCTTGCACAGATACGCACACATGCGAGATATCATATCTGTGGATAAATAAAAACTGCTAAATACTACCTTTGCCAAGACCGTGGTTAGTCATCGGATTCTGTGGCCAGTCATCCGAAGCTACCGGAGACATCGACTGAGGTAGACGGAGTTGTGATCCTAAGTTATGCCTGACAAACATAACTAAAATAAATTTCACATTAGTACGTGGCGAACCCACTCTCACTCATCGCGACAGATGTTCGACAAAGCGTGCGTACTGGACCAATAATTCAGGAGTTGAGCAGACCGGGTAAAGGATTATAAGTCCAATCCCGTTAAGCAGGGCCACTCCGTTTGCATTAAAACAAGCCCCCGGTGAAATAACTCCGGAAACATCCAAAGGGCTCCCCATGACCGCCTACCTGTGAACCTCCGAAGTTGCTTCAAGAGGGGAGGAAGGGTTGGGTGCACAATATATTATAACTGTGGAAACGAACAGCAAACGATCAGTTATATATATATAATAAGGCCGAGTATCGTGCGATTATAAATTGTTAAATCGTGGGATCATCGTTCGCAAAAGCTGCTGGATTCAGTGATTCGTAGGTCATAACTTACTCTGACTCCCGTTAGCTGTACCAGTACTCGTACAGTACTTGGTGACAGATACCTAGGTCACAGACGGCTTATATTCGGTTATCTCTTATAATCAGTTTACACTTGTATGAAAAGTATTCAGTGACCACCCGAGATAATACGGTATATTATATCTCACAGGTTATGGGGTATTACCCCGCTTTTCTCACTGCTGACTTTGCCATGATTGGCTAAGCTTTTCCGCTTGGCGGGGCGTTGGGGCCTTGCGAGGTGTTGAATTGGCCACTTTAGAGCGTGCGGTTTGCGCTAAGTTACGGTGAGATTTCGGATTGGGACTTTCGACAACTTCTTCGAGTGTCCGCGTTGGATTTTGTTTTTGACTTGGCCTGATCACCCCTGTCGACATCTCCTTGGCCGTCGCGTATTCGACTTCGTTGATTTCGTTCGACCCCATCTTGTGCTTACTCCGCAACTGCATTACCGTCGCCCGCCACCTTACGATTTGCACCTCGCCTTTTCCCCAACCCCCCTCCTATAGGAATTTATTCTGATGACTTCATCCTCTGTTGGTACACCGGCCATGGGCGCTAGAATGCGCCTAGACTCTATTTTTGCTAGGAACGTGGGTGCTCGCTATAAGAGCACCCCGCAGTCAGCGAAGGTCGCACTCGCTGCTGCTGACAGGACACGCGGCTTATATTCGGTTATCTCTTATAATCAGTTTACACTTGTATGAAAAGTATTCAGTGACCACCCGAGATAATACGGTATATTATATCTCACAAAAGCGACGACGGCTAGCGCAAATAATCCGTAACGTAAACCTCGGATACCTTGAATCGTCACTCTGAAACACGATACGTGTGGATCAATCAGTAATCCAGCGTCGATCTGTATCACGAAACGCAATTCATTGAACCTTGAATCGTCACTCTGCAATACGATACGCAATTCATGGGGCTACATCCTAAGAACTGTAAGGCTATTGCCTAAGGTGAGGGACTAAAGTGGACTCAGTTCCCCCCCAATATCCTAAAAACACCATGAGGGACGCCTCAAATCGGTGTAAGAAGACTGGTACCAGCAGAAGCAACATACAACAACAAAGACATCAAAGACATATACAAAGGTATGCCCGTTGTGAGGTCACAACTCTTTTACGGAGGGGAGATCTGTCAGGGTTATGACCGATGACACATGTGTCATACATGTCATACATGTCATGCGTGTCATACCTGTCAGACATGTCATACCATGTCATGCCATGTCGAGTCATGTCATATAATAATATAATGACAGACAGTCGTCAGTACGGTCGACTATGACTGTACATGTCATCGAGATGATAAGTCACATCATCTGTCATTTATTCAAGGAAAGACTTGAATGACACCTGTCATCGAGAGGCCGTATGTCGGACTCGAAGATGGCGAAGCAAGATACTATCTTGAAGTACCGAACGGTTCGGAGAAGAAATCATCTTCGCTTCTAGCATGTGCGGAACAAGCATGCGGGTATCATATGGCGAACGCATCATTCGTTCTGCCGATACCAGTCGTTCAACCAATGCCTCGGGTTCACAACCCAATAGCGGTACCATCTGTGAGATGGGAGGCATTCGGTATAGATGAGCTAGCGTTGTGCTAGAGCAGTATCTTCTGACGACGGAAGTCTGCACTCATCACCCGCTCATAAGCTGTGCGCGTGTTACTGTTCAATAACACTGCACTATCTTATTATATCATATATTTCTTAAGGCTCGCGTCAGCGTCCTTATCACGGATCGTCTCCTTCATCAGAGGCCTTCTTCCGAACGGATTCGTCGCAATAGTTTACCTTCTGTTCACATCAACGACTGTAACTTCGAGACGGTTGACATCAAACCGGTCAGTACCTCCGAAGGTGCGCGCACCATCCGTCCGTGGATACTACTTCTGACGTCATCGTTTCTTCGCCAAATTCGTTCTCTAACTCAATTCAGGGCGGGTGTGTTGCACAGAACATAACTCTTCTAGCGTGCATATCTACACTATCGCCGAGTGGAAGCAACAGCTCCTTGAAGAATCCGCGCGACAGAACGAAGGCCTTGATACAACGCCGTGTCTCTGGCTAATTACAAGACTATATGCCCAAGAAACCGTTTCCGGTCCTTCCTGGACAACTCAAGGTCAACACTTTCTTCCAACCTCAGGTACCTACCACCCAGACCTCCAATCACGCCGTGACCTGTTGTCCCCAATCCTGTGCTATCTCTACTTCCGGCGCGCTTCAGATTCCCTACTTCCAGCGCACTGTTCAACCTGCGACCAACACATTCTTTTTTGCGTTTACAATCATGATTGTTTCCTAGCTCCTCGCCCTCGTTCCTGATCACTTAATTCCGACGCCCACCAGGCTCCATCTCCATTATGGCAACTTTGCCACATTATAGTGTCCTACGCGGGCTGATTTCCCCATTTTGGCGAATGAGAACCTGATCCGTAGAAACTTTCCTAATTCGACCACTGCGAATCTAACTATGGGCTCACATTTGACTATTTGCGATGTTCATGTTCACCGACGCCAATAACCCTGCGTGCATACCCTCTGGACGCAAGCCCTCAGGGTTTGAACCTTTTTGCGGTCTACTTGCAGGTCATCTGCATTTGCTACACCTGCCTCCGCGCAAACCATCAACCATTGAAGTTGGACATTGATTCCGAAGATCGTCACCAACTCCCTTCTGGCCCTCCATCTTGGCAGTCCGTTGCCAAGCCTCCTACATCAACTCCCATACTTCGCCGTAGCAAGCGTAAATCTTGTGCATAATCCCTGGTTCGTGTGCCCAACTCAAGTGCTTGTAGACCCACTGTTATCTGCCATGGTCTTCAGATCTCGACCGCTTGCATTTGCCCTCCCTAACATATTCTACACTGGGTACCTACAAACAAAGCATACAGGTGCACTCAGCAACTCTAGCCGAGTGCCTCTGTATGTGTCACTCTGCCTACTTTAATAGTGGGTGCACGCTCAAAAATTGGAATTTGGAATTGGATTTGGCCTTCTCGCTAGCATGTTCTACACCGGGTACCCACAAACAAACTATACAGGCGCACTCAGCAACTCTAGCCGAATGCCTCTATATGTGTCACTCATCAGCCTACTTTGAAAGTGGGTGCACGCTACAAAATTGGATTTTTGAATTGGATTTCCCCTTTCTAGCATATTCTAGAAAGGGTACCCACAAACAAAGCACATTGGTGCACTCAGCATCTCAAGCCGAGTGTCCCTGTATGTGTCACTCTGCCTGCTTTAATAGTGGGTGCACCTTCAAAAATTGGAAATTGGAATTGGATTTGCCCTCCCTAAGTCTTCAGATCTACCTTGGGGCCCTCTGTGCGGCTGTATGACACCACCTGGGGGCCCTCTGTGCGGATGTATGACACCAACTGGGGGGCCCTCTGTGCGGCTGTATGACACCACTTCGGAGCCCTCTGTTCGGCTGTATGACACCACCTCGGCCCCAACACAAGTGTCTTTGCTCTCTTCTCCTAGAAGGTGTCGTGCCGCGTAACATAAGTGTTCATATTCCTCTCGGTTGTATGTGTTTTTCTTGCAGGTTATTCTATCCTCAACGGACCAGCGATGTTCTTCACCCGGTTCCTTCATCCTCTCCTACAGCAACCCATCAAGCAACCCCTCAAGTTCCTTCCCAGTACCGTATCGGTATCGGTGCCCCAAACGGCTCGTCGATACATTTCCCCAACCTTCTCTCCTGCACCTCCTTCACCTCACCAGTTCCGTGCATTCTGCACCTCCACCCTTTTCCGACACCATGACTCTTGCGCCCATCAAACACCGAATTCCTTCACTCCTCTTGCCGCGCCACTGCTGCCCTACTCTTTCCAACTGTTGCCTTTTGCGCATCAGACTCCGATGATGATCTCCAACTTGCCCCCCGACGAGTTCTCCCTCCTCCGACAATCCACAACCTTCACACCCCCGCCAACACCCCTGCCACACCCTCTACTACACCCCCAACCTCTGCCACACGTCATCAAACGCATCGACATTCCTCTTATGCGCCTCAACACTGGAGCGCCATCACCGACCCAGACAAGTACCAGTCCCTCAAGGACCTCGTTTCTCTGACACCGTCTACCCCTTCTACCTCACGTGCACGTAAGAACGTCCCCTCCAATATCTATGGTGGTGGAAAACTTTCTCTAAACCTGTTCACTGTCCTGCAACCCCCTCCTTCTTCCTCTCCACCCGTGACTGAAGAGGACACCAAGCTCTCGGTCGAGGTCCTTCACACCTGGCTCCTGCAGCAGTGTCCTGTTGCGCGCCGCTCCGAGAACGACCCTCCTCGTTGGATAATCCTCACCCCCCCACACCTTGTCTCTACCGTGGTCTTGAACACCCACCTGAGTGCTACCTGCAAAGGCCGGGACCAAATCATGTACCAACTACGAGCCAACAACATTGCCAACATCCCCTTCAGCGCCTACACTAACATTGCATGCCCTGTTTGCATCGTCAACAAGGCCCCTCCGCCCATGCGCAAGACTGTTGCCATCGTTCCTCCGAAAGGGGAGGTAGTGCAATCTTGGGACCATACCGCCGACAACGAAGGGGGAAACGGTATCCTTCATGTCATCGATAACCACAAGTGGGAGGAGGTTTACTTGTGCAACACCGAAAAGATTTATGTTGTCATGGCCGCCATGGTGAAAAACTGGGAGGAATACGACCCCCCCGACGCCGTTCGTTGTGACAACGGCCCTGCTTTTGCCTCGCATTTCCTACAAATGGTTGCCAATGTCTACGGCATCAAAATCCGCTTCATCCAACCAGGCGAATCTCAGCAAAACGGTGCCATCGAGAACGCCCACAAACCTCATCATGCTTCTGTGCGCTCCCTTCTCATCCAGTACCCACATCTGACCTCCTTCGAAGCTCACGTCAAGTCCGTCAACATCCGCCGCAAGCAATTCAACCGTGCCCCAGGTTGTTCCCCCTGGCAGTACCGTTATGGGAAAACACCCCGAGCGCAGCTCTCTACCACAATCCCGGCTCTACAACCCGAGCACCCAGTTTCCTCCTCTGGGGCATCTTCCTCCACCCAGCACGGACCTGCCCCTATCGAAATCACCCTGGAGGATGGACACATTCGCCATCCAACACGGAATCCGAAAAGAGGCCGACCTTTACCAAGAACAATATCAAAAACAATATGACGGCAAAAGCAAAGTCAAGGTATCATTCCCACGACCGTCGTACATCTCTCCTTCTCCCACTCATACCGCACGCCGTCGTCAGAACTCCTTCCCGCCAACCGTGCCGTGTGCATATCATTTTCACCACCATCCTATCCGTCTACAGCACGCACCCCGTTATTGTCTATTGGGCGCACCTTACGGTGGGTTAACCCATCGTAAGAGGTTTTCGGAAACCGCATGCTGGTGCTAGCATATTGTGAAAACTTGACAAACCCATGCTTTTTTACACACCTTAGGGGTTATATTAATGCATAGACTTGCAAAAAATACGAGACATATCGTATAGGTGTGTCTTATATACGCCCTAGTACCAAGGGGTCAAGCAGAAAAATGCCCCAAATCCTTACGGTGGGTTAACCCATTTTTTCATCTATGGGTAGATTTTAAGAACGCAGATCGCATCTGGAACATGCATATTAGAATTTTTCTATCATCTATGACACCTAGGGAACCTCTCTTAGATGGGGTTCAGTTATCATCTGATTATAGACGGAATTCTGAGGCGGTTTACACGAGGGGGTATGGCTTGAAAAATGCAGTGAATATGTATTTTTCAGGGTGTTTCGTTGTTTTCGCTTGCGGTGGCAAGTTTTTTCTACCCTGTCGGCGATCTAGCGGTATATTTTCCACTTCACATGGTGGATATGAGTCTAAAGGCAATGTGTGTCACGTGTATGACCCGATATAATGCTTCAGAATGATAATAAATAGCTAAGACCTTAGGGTATGGTTAACCCACCGTAACGCCTCGTTACGGTGGGTTACCCCACCGTATCCCCAATAGACATTATGACCCTCCTGTCCTACCTTGGCAACCTGTATCCGACGATTCCGATACCGAATACCCCTTGCTGAAATCTGTATAGGCAGCCCTGACTGGGAGTCCCGGTCAGGCCCCTATGACAGACTCCTAGGACCAACACTGGACTGCTGACTGATCTATAGGTTCGTGCTGTGACACACGCTGTGTCACAGGTAGGCTAGACTCCGAAACCGTCCGAGACCGTTCCGGGTATATCTAGCTTAGGGTTTATTTATCTTAGGAGTTTATCCACACAGTTCGGGAGTTTCTGATATCTAGTGAACTAGGATATTCCAGTAGGTCGTGGCCCCATCCACGCTTTTATTCCACTTGCTGATTTGGCCATGATTGGCTAAACGGCCGCTTGGAGAGGTGGTGCGCGCATGCGCGTTTGGGTGCGACTAGGAATTATGGTATGAATTGTTTGCGGTAAGCAACTGTGGAGTGGCGGCCATGGGGACCGCGCCTCGTTACGGACTAGTCTTAGCAAAGTTCGGATCCAGTTTTGCACCGGCACTGGCCCTGCTGGTTACTGTTTTCTGGGCTGGTGTTCGCGACACCTTCGACTTCGACGACATCTTCGAGTGCCCCTCGCCGCTCCGCTCTCTCAGCTTCTCTCCGCGG
The DNA here is from genome assembly GCA_001247695.2 of Cymbomonas tetramitiformis. Taxonomy (NCBI): domain Eukaryota; kingdom Viridiplantae; phylum Chlorophyta; class Pyramimonadophyceae; order Pyramimonadales; family Pyramimonadaceae; genus Cymbomonas; species Cymbomonas tetramitiformis. The sequence continues at coordinate 14,616 of LGRX02015816.1, read as the reverse complement.
CTGACCATTACCATTTTTCCGCTACCACACCCGACCGCACGACTGCGTACCACCTCCCCTCTGGCTTTTCAGAGTATGGGTATGTTAACCCGAGCGAAGAAGTCCCTGGACAGGGACAGTGACATCGACGCCTCGCTGAGGCTATTAGACGGAGTTCGGAACAGTCCGACGGTGCGTACGCCAACTGTTCCGAACCCCGCTCCGAATTCGAACGAAGATGCAGACGTGGCGACGAGGAAGTACTTGCAGGAGCAGGGCAAGCTGGTTGACGACGTCTACAAAACGCGGCTGCACCGCCAATGGGCTAAGGGTGTCCGAGAGGATGTCCTTGGGGACAAAAAGCACCATTTTCGCGGTACGGACGACGCTGGCCTCCTCTCCGAGCTGGTGGTGCAGCTGCGTACGGAGTTTCATTCAGCTGGGCTGGAGCTGGCATCTTTTGACCTCGACGACCCTCTGGCTCGTGTGGTGACCAAGGTCAACGGCTTGCTCTTCGACGTTTTGGCTCTGGTTATCGAGAAGCACAGCAACGCCTACGTCTGGTTGACTGGCACCGACGCCTCGTCTGACCGTGATGGACGGCGAGCCCTGGTGGACATCATCAAGGGCTGTGTACCTGTGGCGCTACGTGAGTCGCACCAGGAGGAGCACGCCGCGTTGCGTTATCCCGCAGACACTGACCCGCAGCCCATCTTGGCTCGGGAACAGCGTCTGGTGCGGGATAACAAAGCTACGGACTGGACACCCACCGAGGAGACCAGGAAGCTCTCCCTGTACAACCGGCTGGACCCGGTGTTTTACACCGCGGTCAAGGTGCGGTATCCTCTAGCGGCCGACCTCGCGCATGTGTCCTTGGCATCTCTCCGCTCCCTTGTGGTGGAGATCTATCAGGCTTGGGCGCAGACGGGGGCGGGGAAGGCAGTCTCGGGCAAGAGCGGCATCTCCGCGCAGCTCTCCAGCACCGAGTACGGCGCCCTCCTCAATAAGATCAACGAGCTTCAAGACTTGCTACGGCAGCAACGCGGGGCGGACGCACCGCCGGCGCAGCAGCAGCGGCAGCAGCCGCAACGTCAGCAGCGGCAGCAGCCGCAGCGCGGTGCGCAGCGGGGATTCCGTGTCGGCACGCACCCGCTGCCTGCAGTCGGTTTCGACCGTGACGACCAGAAGGCAAAGCCCTTCTGCGGAAGGTGCAAGAAGGCGGGAAAAGGTGAGCAGTATCACTTCTACCGCGACTGCCCGTTGGGCGGGCGTCAGCATCCCCCGCACTCGGCCGCGGCGTTCTGCATTCCCATCGACGAGGAGGACGCGGAGGGGGTGCGTGCATTGGCCATGTGTGCCCTGTTCCAGCAGGCGGCGGATGATGGGGCCGAGGCTTTTGCCACTGCGGCATCTACGTACGGGCCGCCTGCGGTACTCTGTGCGGGTGCGGTGGGCGGGATCGACGTGTCCGCCTACGGCTTCACGGTAGAGCCGCAGCAGCCTGCTGACGAGCCCGCAGGTGACGACATTCATCAGCGGCTGGACGATCTCGCCGCGGAGGTCCATGCCGCGGCAAACTGCAAGGTGCACTACACCCATGCATCCTTCCCACCACCGGCGGTTCTCGAGCCGCATGCATCGGGCTCTGGTGTGCGGCCCCGCGGCAGCGGGGGGCATGCCGGAGGAGCAGGTTCCGGCAGGTGGTGCGGCGGCATCGGCATCCGCCGTGCCGGCCCCTGCTATACCTGTCTCGCAGGAGGAGGATGTGAAGCCCGTGCCGCTTCAATCGGCGCGGGTGACTGCCACGACGGACGGTGAGTTCCCTGGGTTCGTTCAGACTGTCAACCACGCCGCCATCGCGCCGGTTGACCTCACCGGCTACGACACCGACGACTACGAGGACTTTGCCGACGGCAGCTTCCGGCTGAAGCCGCGGGGTTCGCCTCCGTCGGCCAATCATGTTTCCGGGCCGCCCGTGGACGAGCAGAGGCCTACGGTTGTGGGAAGCCGCCCTGGGGCTTTCCTGCCACGGTTGGACCGTGGGGAATTCCTTTCCTCCTTTCCCTCGTTCTTTGCATCTCGATCATGGGGGTGGCAGCCGTGCCCGATGCTCAGTCGGCTGCGGGATTGCCTTCGCCTGGTGGTGATCTCGATTGGGAGACTCCGTCAATTTTCTCCACGAATGAATTTGTTGAATCGGTGATCCCGGCTCAGGGTTTCTTTGTGGCTGACAATGTGCCACCGCTTGAGCCGCCTGAGCCCCCTGACATCTTTCAGGATCTTGCTCAGGCAGATTTGAGCTTCGACATGGCCTTCTTCTACGGTGTGGCTCTTCATGAGAGAGGTCCTTTCGGGAACCCTCCCTTCGGGTCCGACTTGATTGAGACCACAGCTGGCTACTTTGGTGCTGTCGATTGACTTCTTGTTCACTCTGGATGCACACCGACATGGTGGTGTGCGGAACTCCGGTGACTTCAACAACTTTTCTGGTTTATGTTTTGCTTTTGACATCTACAAGTTACATTCTGGCTTGCTAGCTCGGTGCCTTTCAGTTGTTTAGCGGGTGCACAATGCCCGTAGGTTTCTGCACCTGTGCTAGCTAGAGGGTTTCCAATTTGTGTTTCAGAATTGCACAGTTGGATTAGCAGTTAGGTCTGTCAACCTGGCTCCTGCCCTAACTTATCTTACATTATCTGACTCTCCTAGACAGTCACCACCCACAGTGCTGGGGTGGTGTGCTGAAATCTGTATAGGCAGCCCTGACTGGGAGTCCCGGTCAGGCCCCTATGACAGACTCCTAGGACCAACACTGGACTGCTGACTGATCTATAGGTTCGTGCTGTGACACACGCTGTGTCACAGGTAGGCTAGACTCCGAAACCGTCCGAGACCGTTCCGGGTATATCTAGCTTAGGGTTTATTTATCTTAGGAGTTTATCCACACAGTTCGGGAGTTTCTGATATCTAGTGAACTAGGATATTCCAGTACCCCTTCTACATCGCTGCGCTAGATGCTGGACGGGACGAGGTTGACATCCAATTGCTCCTGAATGACATCCTTTTTGACCCCATAGCCTATTCCCACACAGGACACCCATGCCCGCGTCGGTGACCTCATCTTGGTGCGCATCCGTCCTACCGTCGCTGCTGCTATCTCCACTTCCAAGCTCATCGCGCCCGTCAACAAAGGCCCTTTCATTATGACCGAGGCAGTTGGCAAGCAATCCATCCGGTACAAGGATATCCTGTGGGGCACACCTTGTGACAAGCCCATCTCCCGACGCCAGATCCACATCTTCAAGCGTTGTGGAGAGAGCTCCTTCCAGCAGATGGAGGAAATCCTGCGCTCCGTGATAAGGCCACCTACCCGAGAAGTCCTATGACATCCAAGAGGCTCGTCTAGCTCAACTCTATCTTGACCTTGTCGACCGACCCGATGCACCTATCTGTGTTCGTTGCAAAAAACCTGTTCCGAAGATCCATTCGAAGAAAATGTGTCAGCCATGCTATGGCAAGAACTATAACGAGGCCAAGAAGCTCGCCAAATCCAACCCGAACGAAGTAGTCAGCATGCCTCAGAGACCACTGCATTTCGATAGGTTGTTTTCATCACATAGCTTGCTTTCTACTCCCATCCTTGTTGCCAAGAGTCCACTGCCAAAATCTGGCATGGGAACTCTTCATTACGATCTTAGACCTTCAATATTGATAACTTCAGATTATTATATTAGTGTTAGGGTGTTACCATCGCCTGGTCTCTAACATTGCCTGGTCTCTAACATTGCCTGGTCTCTACACCATGAATGTTAGGGGTGCCCAACTAAAGTGGAGCCGTCCAATGTTTTCAGATCGGGAACATCGGAAGGTTCGAAGAGATTCCTGGGGAGCAACAAAGGAGTGTATCGTATTTTGATCTCTGGAATCGTATATGGACTGTCGGATTCGGAAAATTGCCACTGTTAAAAATGAACGGACCACTTTAAGTTGGGCAGCTCTAATGAATGTGAATGTGAATGTGAATGTGAATGTGAATGTCATGTCATGTCATGGCATGTCATCGCGTCGTGTGACGTCTTCCACGTGTCACGCGATGGACCCGCAAGACTTACAAAGACTACGCCTGTAGCTGTTGCCAGAAGGTGCACGCACTCGCATTGGAAAGTTCATGAGTCGAGGGGGAATGTAGAGTTGAGAACGGAGCGTTTAGCCTGCTTCAACAGAGATTCCCGTGTAACAGCTTTGAAATTTTAAGAAAAGCCGAAAGAGGCACACCTCACCGGGCTTCACCTTCATGGCGGTATTCAAAGGGACGGAAACTGAGGCCGAACATATCAATCTGACTCAGGAGGTTCGTGTTCATTGATCAGCAAGACTTGAACCGAAGCGCTTTTCAGGCAACTTCCGTTTTTTTTTTTTGAATATCTGATTTTGTTGCGTGCCTTCGAATTAGCAGGGAACCCGTTCTGAAGTGAACGTGTCTTCAGTGAACTTCGAAACGCAAGAGCCTCTCGTGTTTTCGGCGAAAGGTACGAAACGTTGTTGACAAATGATAAACACAGTACGTGCGTATCTTTTTTTTTTTCTTAACAAAAACTGGTGCAGGAAGTTCACACGAAGTCGAATCTGGTTATATTTCTTTATCTAATCACGAAGAAACAAATGAAGAAACAAAATCGTCAACTCGCCTTCGCACTGCCGCCGATGTCGTGCACAGGATTATGTGGGATGAAAAGCTGCGCAAGCACATGAACAATTTCACTATTGGATATACCGATCGTTTTGTTGGAATATTGGAAGAGGTAACAGTGCTTCACGCCTGCGCTGTCTCTTGTATCCTTCTGGAAGGCCTTGCAGGCTCGTACTTGCACTGACAGCGGTCTTTCACGAATCTCGTTCGACAATATTGGAAGCAGTCAGCGAATACGCTTTGGTTTGAAAAATAGATGCAGTATTGAAGGCGGCTGAAGAACATTGACGCCTTCCGTTTACTAGTCCTGTTTACTCCTTCTAACACTCCGGTTCTCGATGCGCGTTGCAGCCGTTTGACAAATTCGAATGGGAAGATATGGCAAGAGTAGGCATATCGACGCGGGTACTAGTTCCCAAGCACAGGATCGAGGTAGGAAAAAAAAATCTCCTGAACGTCTATTGCGCTGCGCCTGCTCACTCTTTCCATGATCTTGCACCGCCACCGTACAGGATTCATTATGCACGCGCACATTACATGAATTGCAGGAGGGTTATTTTCCTCAAATAAAGAGCACCATTATCCGCAAATCAGCACCTGGTACCCTCAAGTGTTATTATTTCTGGCACCTCGCTTGCGCTCTCTGCGCCGCACCCTCCTCAGCCGGCAAGCTGCACCCACTGCCTCCTGTCATGCAGCTCATTCAGTGTGATGTCCCCAAAGTCTCTTCCCTCATCGCTCATCCTCTCAGATATAGCTTGGCTGGAGGTATAGCTTAGCACCACCCCCGAGCAACTTAAACACTATGGTTCTTTGACTGTTAGACAAGCAGCAATTATATTCACCCTCAGAGCAGTTAGAAGCAGATTTTCACTGCTTGGCTTGTTTACGGGGTCGTGAGAATCACAACAAAACTTGGCTGCCCTTGGCAATGCGTGCTTATGGACGGTGTACAGCGCCAGAAGTTATCAGAACTCGTGTGTGACTTGCGAGTGTGCTGGAGGTGTGCTGGCGAACACGCCATTTGACCTCGGATACTTCACGTGTGATTTCTCATTGCATACCTTCAGAGGTTCACGGCACTATGAGCGCATCATTCTCAACCGTGGTGCATGTGGGATGCGGTGCAGTATTTCAAGTTTGCTGGAAGGCTAGTATGGGACAAGCGCAAACGGGTGGACCACGTGTTTGGTAGCGGGAATGTCGATGGAGAGCCCCTCATTGCACAGCTCGTGCGTATGCAATCGGAAATCGAGGAGAAGGAGGTTGAAAGCTGCCCATCTACTTCTGACACCCCGAGTGCAACTTTCCACGTGGCAGTGCCCAAGCCACGCCCAGGTGCTTGTCAACAAGAATTTTTAACACCTTACTCATTTCGTATCCCACGTTGACTTGATCCCTATCAAACACTTTGCACAATAATTCTCACCTTGACTAATAACTAAGGACCTTGGACGCTTTGGGATTTAGCGTTCACTGTTCATGTGATGTGCATGGCGTATCCACTGCCTCCAGAAGGGCTCAGCCTGTTGTAGCGAGATCCTTGACACTCCCGACGAGACGGGCACAGCCTGCTGTAGAGATGTCCCTTGACGTTCGCGACGAGGTGGCGGGGGTGCGAGCAGGCATGAAGTCTAGGCCTGCGATGTCAAAGCCCATCCTGCGGCACACTGCACCTCCCCGCTCCCTGGGCTCGCCACCGCGATGGAGATTCCCTTCGCCACCCTCGCCGGCCACCATCTCGCAAGCCCCAGGCGGAGGAAGCGACGAGCTCGCTAATGCCGACATCCCGGCTGACGTTCGGCGCGAACCCATGGTGCCTGACGAGGGCCTACCTGACTGCGCGGCCGTGGTGGAGGCGCGACTCAGTTCAGCAACCTTGAACGCCGCTGATGCGCCAGCCGGGGATGACGCATGCAAGGCCAGGGCGCATGCCTGGTCAGGACCGGCCAGTGGCAGGTGTGTGACCGCGCCAGAAAAGACCGGCGACGAGGAGCGGCCCACGCACTTCATCTCAGTGCGGGTGCAGGACGCGGCGTGCCTCGAAGCTGCACATTCCGTGCAACGTGCTCTCGTCGCGCAACGGCCCGAGTTGGCAGCAGCGCTTCTGCCCGCGGCGAAGCTGCATGTGACGATCGCCATGGTGCGCCTGGAGACGGCTGCTGATGAGCAGGCGGCCATCGAGGCGCTGCACAGCGCGGAGGTGCGGGCTGCTCTCCAGCGGCGGCTTCCGGCGCGCTGCGGGTACAGAGTGCACGGGGTTGGCTGCTTCGGCGGCCGGGTGCTGCACGCGCGCTTGCACCCGGTGGACCGCGCCGCGCTCGGCGAGTTTCGGCGGGAGCTGCTCAAGAACCTCGCAGCCGCGCACGTGCGCGTGGTCGCCGAGCGGGACGTCTTCACCCCGCACATGACCCTTGCGAAGCTGAGCCGCGCTCAGCTCCGGCGCCTGGGCCCCATCGAGTCCACGTGTTTCGCCGAGTGGCAGAATCACCCCTTTGGGCTGCAGGCGGTGGGCGGGCTTGAGCTGGCGCGGTGCGGCGCAGCCGCCATCGACAGAGATGGCTTCTATGCTCGCCTCTGCCCACCGGTACGCAACGCAGGTGTGCGGTGCCGCGGAGATCCCCCCCTCCCTGAAGCGGCGGCGGCCGGGGACATCACGCGGCGAGCGCTTCCCCCTCTCGCAGCCACGCTCGCTGACACACTCGCCACTCCGCGGAAGTGCTGCGTCATCCTGCGCGGCGTCCCCGGGTCCGGCAAGAGCTCTTTGACGGCGCGCATCGTGGAGCGGGCGGAGGATGCGGGCCGGGAGGCGTGCGTGTTCTCCGCGGACCACCATCTCCTGGAGCCGGATGGAACCTATCTATACTCGGCAGCTCGGCGTGCGCGCGCGCACGCCACGTGCTGGAGTAGGTTCCAGGCGGCTGCGGCGGCAGGCACGGCCTCGATGCTCCTGCTGGATAACACCAACAGCACGCGCAAGGAGTACAGCGGTTACGCCGAGTGCGCGCAGGCCCACGGGTACACCGTGGTTGTGGTGGAGATGACGTGCTGCTCCGCCGGTGAGCTACTGGCGTTCCAGGCGAGAGGCTTGCATGGAGTGAGCGAGGAAGCTGTGACGCGAATGCGGATTCACTGGGAGAGCGACCCCGCCGCATGGCTGGTGGACTCTGCTGATCTGAGGGGCCTTTGCCCGAGGGACCGGCCAGAGCCAGCGCGCGCTGGTCGCCAGCAGGAGACACATGCTGTATCAAGGAGTGGAACCGACCAGGCTGACGGGGCCGGGGAAAGCACACCGGCCCTGGTGCGGGGCCACGCTGGCGGCGCCGGGAGTAAGAATGCATCACTCGAGCAGATATGGCTAGGTGGTGCCACCGATAGGGCTCGAGAGGTGACCGAGATTTTCCTCTTCGATTTCGACATGACCTTGGCAGTGACATATGGTACGGAGCAGGGACAGATGAAGTGGGAGCAGCGGCACGACACGCCGTGGCCACAGGATCGCGACTGGTTGAACAGCCCGGAGTCTCTGCAGCTCCCAGGAGGCGTGGCCCCCGGTCCGGGGCTGCCCCTGTGGGTGGAGAGCACTGGGCACAAGGCTGGTCTGGCGGCAGTGGTGACCGGACGGCGCGGGACTGAGGGAGACGCGATGGCAGCAGCGGTGCACGCTGCACTCGCCTCCATCGTGCCTCCGTCCACGATCACCCCAGATCGTGTTCTCCTCCGCTCCCCGGACACTCAGCTCACCACGGCGGAGGCCAAGGTGGCCCACTTAGACGCATTGCTCAAGGAGCACCTGGCATGCCGCCACGTCAGCGTGGTGGATGATGACGTGCTTTGCCTGCAGGTATGTAGAAACCCGCGAGGTGTGGGGTACCCCCGCGTCCACAGTTTCGGCCCATTACCTGGAAAGTGACTGCTGAAGCCTCGGGAGATGAGCGATTCTAGGGCCTTGGTGCTTCTGGTAGCTCCGACATGTACACATGAGGGACGCCTTCAAGATCGCGCCCTCAGGCTGGACAGTATTTCTCCTACATCGGTCTGCATAGCTACATGGGCGTGGCTTATCCTTGGGCCGATTTCTTTGGCGCCATGTAGCCGCAGAAGATCGGCTGCGTTGTGTACCCACACCCGGGATCAAAGGGTTCAGAACACACTTTGGGGCACTCATCCGGATTCTCCGGAGCTCACTAGTGGAGAACTTAACTACCCCTGGATGTGTATATGTGTGATTACACACCATGAATGCACGTACGCATGGAGCGTGATGTGAAGTGACACCAGTTCGTGCAGGAGTCGCGGCGGTGCAGGAGCCGGGCCCTGATGAAGCGGGCTGCTTGCACGCAGGCGTACGAGCGGTACTCCGAGGAGCTCGCAGCAGCCTCCCCTGGCCGAGCGCCGCAGATCACCGTCCACAGCAGCGGCGCGCTCGGAGCAAAGCATCGGCAACGTAGTGTCCGAGCAGCCGGCTGCCAGCTGCCCAGCCATATTCCCACGGGTTCAGCTCAGCATCCGCCTCCCGGTGATCAGGTCCGCTCCCTCGCTCTCTGAGGACATGATGCAGCTATCCGCCGCAGTCACTTCCATAGACTGCCACGTGGCCATGCAGTCGTTTCTCGAGATCGCCGAGCTTCGACTGCTCCCGCTCAAGAATTGTGTGCAGACAACATAGCACACCAAGTGGCAAGGCGTTCACACAATCCACTTTAGAGCTGCTCTTGCGGCTCTGTGTGCGAGGGCTTTGCGCGCACTCTGCATTTCGCATGACTTGGTATGAGAACATAGGAGCCCAGTCTCCACCGATGCGGACCTGGGCAATGTACTGGTTGATGCGGCCGATTGACAGCAGCGTGTGGGTGTTGCGGTGCCGGTCAGGTGCACTCCTTCCTGTATGCACGCGGGCTACTGCGAGCATCGCGCCGCGAGCGGTGCGCCGCCGCTGTGGTTGCCTTGCTGGAGGAGGCGTGGTGCAAGGAGTTGCTGGCCTTGGACCCGGACCTACGCACCCACCATCCGCCTTCGTCAACGGCATCAGCACCTGCAACGGGAATCGTACATCCCTTTGGGTCGCACTGTCTTGGACGTGTGGGAGACTTGGACCTTTGCTTGTTGGCACCAGCGAACTGCCCAGCTGACTGGTGTGTCAAGCGGCTGCAGACTGTGCTGAGGCAGCGCGGCATGACGCCAGAGAGCATGCACGCGGCTCCCTCGGCGAGGTGCCCTTGCCTTCGCCTCCGCTTTGAGTTCCTTCACTCCCCACCTCTCGAGGCCGACATCGTCTTTGCGCCGGTTCTGCCACCTGGCGCTCAGCCTGCGGAGGTGGCAGAGGCGGTGAGCCGCTGCCTCGCCCCTGTGACTTTCAGTGAGGTATCAAGATGTACGGCACCTGAGGCAATCACAACCAGTGGGATCGGTTATATGAATTTCATTCTCGACACGTTGGCGCACAGTAAAGGCTGTAGTGTTCCTGTCGCGAGTTTTGCAATGGTGGTGGAGACTCTTACGGCGTTGCTGCGGGCCGCCGGCGTCAAGGGTAATGAGTTCCACTGTGTGCGCTCCTTCCAGCTGGTGGAGGTGGCGCGCGCTGCGGTTGAGAACGAGATCTCCTCAGCGGGTTTTAGAGGCCACGGTGAAGATGTCGCGGCCTGCCATGGTAGGGTGATCAGCTCTGAAGATTTATTTGCAAAGGTGGTGAGATTTGCTGCCGCGCAGCCGGCAGAGTATTGGGAAGATGTGTGCCAAACCGCGGAGGTGGCATCGGAGCGGCTGTGTGAGGCGAGGCAGGTAATGGGGTTCGTGGCCGAGTGGCTTGAAGCGGGCTGTATGCCACGCTCTGCGGGCACTGCCACCCAAACCAATGCCACATGCACCACGTCCGCAAGCAGTCGCAAGGCGTGTGATGGATGTGACGAATTTCTATTGGATGATTTGGAAGAAGCGCTCCGGGAATGGGGTGCTCAGCGTGTTGGGACGACCTATGTTGAAACAAAAATACTGGCCTCGCCCGCTCTAGGTGCCGAGGCAGTGTGGGGATTGCGATCATTCCTGTGTGGAAGACGCGTACCTACTCTGCTCCGCGAACTCGTGGAAATTGAAGGTATCTCCATACGCCCTGCTGCTGTGAAGTCCAGTGAAGGAGTCCCAGTGCTCGTAGGGTTTTCAATGTCTTGCTCAGAGCACCACGACGGGGTGAAAATGAGTAAGGCTATCGAGCTGCTATCGACGGAGCTGAAGTCCCTCATAGATTCCGCCAACACACGCTTCAACGCTTGCCGTAAAGAGCAGCGCAGTGCTCATTCATCTTCAGATGTGTGCCACTTTGAGATAATCATGCATGATTCGGATTCGAAAGGAAAATTTCAGCAATAACACAAAACGGATGGGTAGTTTTTCATGCGCCATGCGTATCAAATGCTAGCCAAATAGCAATGACAGTGCGGTATATATGTATAAATTGTGAATAATGCAATACATACACGTACGAGTGGTTTGCGTTATTCACTTTTCAGGCATGTTTAGTTTAGGAAATTATTACCTACGTGCGTATTTCACGATATGTTCACACTTCGCTTGATGCGAACAATCGTGCTTATATTCAATCCGTGAAAGCTGCTTTCATAAACATAAACATAAAATAAGTTTGTGCATATAAGTAACCGACCGGGGCTCGGCTCTGGGGCGGCCAGCGATGGGCGGGATGGGACCCCCATTCACGGGGGAAGCAAAAAGCTGTCACCTTTATATGGCATTGCCGCTCCATGACTATGCGGATGACACGTACACGCACGCGCGCACACGCACACTAGCGATGCTCAGCAGAGGTGTACGAGCAGGTGGCATAGGTACGCGAGCGCTTGAACCAGGGTAACGCTGTCTTTCTTACAGATGCATTAATAGCCAAATCGTAAATTCGAAGCGTACCAATGTGCAATTCGGCCGTACGAAACAAACAACATCTGACGTGTTTACGGCACTGTGAGCGTCTGAGATCCACAGATAGACATTGAGATATACTTAATACGAATACTCCGGAACCGCGGTCTCTGAACCCACGAGCGAAGCGATCGAGGTTCGATTATTCGAGGTTTATTACATTTTAAACTATTTTAGAAGCTCAGAGACCTTCGGACTCCATGGCAGTTACAAACTCTAAGGCATAACATATGAATGTAACCGATCCGAAGGCTGTGTCCCCCCCCGCGGGACAGTGAGTAGGAGGCGGACCCCCTCTGAGCGGGCAGTTTGGGGGCGAAGCCCCCTCACTTAGACCCGGAGGAACGCACCCCAAGAGCAGACATCCTGGGGCCACGAACCCCTTACAAAAGTCAATGCCGGGGGTGCGCGTAGCGCCACCTAGATCACGAGTTAGGAAGGAGAGATGGAGGAAGCGTAGGGGCCGCAGGGGGGAGGAGAAAGGAGGCGTAAAAGTTCGTTCTCCCGTAAAAATAGAGACCCGTCGTCCCGCACCCCAAGAGAAGAAAGTAATCGAGATACGGGCATACGGCAACCCCTCTCGTGCCACCGTGCGTATGTATACGTGTGGCACGAGAGGTATTGGGTTCTTGCCGTCTCATACTCATACTCGTGGATACGGGTACCGGATTCGGGTAAATTTGTGGATTTTAACCCTAGAAGCTCAAGAAGTGTCTCATAGTTCACGAAACGGGTAAGCTACGCCGGATGAGATCACTTGATCAGGCGATCTAAAATTTACTTTGTTATAACTCATGAAACAGTTTTCAATATACTACCCCCAACTTATGGGTATCTCTTCGTTGCGTGTCTGGAAGTGCCCGGGTCTCATTTATATGTATACGTGGTGGTAAAAACTGTCCCCCTCCTCCTTGTCTTGTCATCACATTCAGGAAGTTTAAACCCTCGCAATCATTATCAAGCGATGCCAGGTAATGTCGTTTCAATTGATCATCAGATAATGACGATAATCTACGTTACCGTGCGGCATCATATGTCAGTCATATGCCCACTTGCCGCACAGCCACCCGCTAGTACTCTCTCGGTTGCTTTATTTTAGTAGTTTGCTGCCATACATATGGCGATATACGCTGGCCATCTCCAACACAGATGCACCCGTTGTTTTAGTTTAGACCTCAATAGGCATTTCTTGAATGCATCGGTTGTGTTGATCAACCTCAGGCATTACACCGATGGCTCCGCGATCTACTCAGTGACACTACAACTGATCGCGCGGTAGTGTACTGTTGTATCACATCGCACTTGTCCATGCATCATTATCGCCTTGCAATCGGGGAGTAACGGCCATGCATTCTGTTCACATGCTAACGAGCTTACATGCTCCCTAACACTGCTCAACGAAGAGCTAACACTGTTACGGTGAGATCGCAGTGACTTCGTTCTATTGGTAAAATATATGTTTGGTCGTCGCTCTATGCAAACTTTCAGCTTCGGTCGATTTCAGCCACGGATGTTCGGCACCAAACTCCACTCAGTGATGCCGCTTCTTCGATTTCAGGCTTGTATGAATCAGATCGAGAAAAGTATGTAGCCGGCGAGGAGAAGCTACTAAAGGCAGACATCATATTGAGCTGCCACTTTGAAGTGGTGTCAAATTCGGAAGAATTTATAATGTCCTTCTCCGAGTTGGTCACACCTATTTGTTCCAAGACAAACCATGCCATGTGTGGTGAGTACATGTGTCATGCCATTTCAGAGGACAAGAGAATGCCCACACAACGCCTCGGTATTTGGCACGGGTAGGGCATGGACTGTCTTCAAAAAAGCACAGTTTTCAGTGTTTCGTGCTGAGGACAGTCAATTCACATAGATGCATGGTCAGGACAGGGCGTGGCGTACTGGTGGGGATGTGAGGGCTGCACTATGTGGTCAGGGCGTGCGGACCATGGTATGCGATGGGAGCGTGGGCGTGGGAGCTTGGGCAGGAGACAGGCGGAGGGCTAGATAGGGCCAGGCGGGCGTGGCCCTCACCGTCCCAGGTCGGCAGGGATGATGAATTTCCGTTATTGCGAATATTGATCATCAGCATCGGGTCCAGAGGTTCTAAGGGGCGGCAGCGTGTGCGATTTGAGGGCGCTCCCCCCAGGAGTCCCTGAAAGAAGCTAACTAGGCGCTTCTTCTCAAGGATGATGCGCGACTGCACCTTCTTAATGACCGGTTTGCAAATAGGGAAGAGGATGTACAGCATGTATACTCCAATCACACCCTGTGACATGAAGGAGTGGTCTCAGTTGAATCCAGGCTGCATATCTACGCGGCCAACGGGCTGCTGTGGCGCCGCGATTATGTGGCTTGGCAGCGGAATTCCAACCGGACTCGTGGCATGCACGATGGGCAGCATAGAGGCCCGGCGGCGCTCTCATTGAACGGCGCGCGGACCGAAAGTCCCGACATCAGGGCCGAGGTCTGCTAATCATTCAAGTAGCGCTTTGCGCAAGAGGATGACAGGTTGCTATGAAAGAGAGTGGGGGCAGCGGTCTCGACTGGCCTGCATCACAATGAGCACGATATCTAAGCCCGCAAGCTGGTCCTCATCGATAAACTTCATCAACATGTATAGCTGGAAAACGGTCTGGTTGATCAGGACGGCAAGCTGGAGGTTGTCTAACCCAAACGACTTGTAGGGGTTGTAGCTCTGGTGGATAATCATGGCCACCACGGCCACTAAAAAGCCGTAGAGAAGTGACCACGCGCGCCCGAATGCTGCGTATGCTAGTACCACCATACCTCCTTGTAAAATACGCCTGCAGTGAGCACTAGCCGTCGGATGAGTCCAGGTTGCCATCACCAAGTGCCAGCACGCAGAAAATGCCCAAAGCCAGTAAAAAATATTAAACAACTTCCTGTCAACCGCTGCTCTAATAATGATCGTGGCTAGGTCTAGAAATGATAGTATCGATAAACCCGCTTCCCTACATGACCGTATCAATGGACCCGCTTCCCTACATGACCGCATCAAT
>LGRX02015815.1:0-20009 GCA_001247695.2 Cymbomonas tetramitiformis | reverse complement strand
CGGCTTCAGGCACAAGGCGGCAGTACGCTGGCGGTGCAGATGCAGAGGGGCTCAGGTGGCTCAGCGAGGCTTAGGGGGTCCCATTCTTCACTAGTGAGCTCCGGAGAATCCGGATGAGTGTCCCGAAGTGTGTGCTGAATCCTTTGATCCCCGGCGTGGGTACGTAGTGCAGTCTCCTGTGGCTACGGGGTGCCAAAGGATTCGCAAGGATAAGCACTCACACACATTCCACGGCATCGATAGGCGCGATGGCATCGAGGCTTTTGGAGAGCATGGAGGATTTGCGGCGGGAGGTGGAGCATCTGGGCACTGTGGGGGGTCAAGGAGGGGGCACCGCCGAGGCGCGATCTGGAGGGGCACAGGCAGGCATAGGCGGGCTCAGCCAGGCGGCGTCAAGTGTCAAGGATATCTTGAATGAGTGGGATGACCTTTTGTCGCCGGGCCCGAGGAGTGGGGTCTGGACTCAGGAGCAGAGTGGGGCCTCGCCGGAGCAAGCAATGGCCTTAGCTGAGGGAGGGGTGGCCACCTTGATGGGGGCGACCAGGCGGGTGGCCGGCCTTCTTGAGGGGGTTGCTGGCATAGGGGGAACTGGTGAGGGTGCCGGGGGAGATGTGGGGAGGCTCGCGGGTGGAGTTGACACACGCCGGGCCCCTCAGAGCCCGGGGGCCCAACTCGGCAGTGATGACCACTTACAACAGGTTGCACGGCAGCATTCGGCATCTCATCAACTTCCGTGCCCACCGGGCGAGGTTGCTGGCCGTGCCGGAACTAAGAATGAGCAGCTGTTGGGAAGGCGACGACCGGGTGGTGAACTATCGGCCACCGGGAGGGCTTGGGGCACACATGCTACCGTGGGGATGAAACCCCAAGTAGGAACAGTGCGGCATGACAATTACAACGCAAGTTTGGAGCGCATTGCTCACGTTCGCGGCCACCTCGCAAGGCAATCAGTGCAAGGGCTTCAGTCACGTGGAGTCGGTGCTAGGGGTAGAGAGCTGCAGGCGCAAGTCGGTGGCGGGTGTGCAGGTCTGGATGAGGGCAACCCAGTTTATCATTCTCAGCCCCTTGGGATAGCGCTTGGGCATTCTGGCCGTGGCGTGGGTGGGCAAACTCTCTTGAGACCAGGCTGTAGGGGGCAGCGGGGTGATGTGGGATGTGGGCTTGGTGGTGGAGGAGTGGCTCGATTGGCAAAGGTGAGCCGGCTTCAGAGACACAACAACAGTGCGCCGGCAAGACAGTCGCAGAGGGGCTCGGGTGGCCCAGTGAGGCTCAAGCAGCAGAGGGGTGGTCTTGCGCGTGGGCTTGATGGAGGTGGTGGAGGGTGGTGGGTGTTGTGGTGAAAGAGGAAACTCATGATTAAGGCAATCACAAGAAATCCTGTCCAACACAAAAGTTGTGCAAGAAATGCTTATTGAGGGTAATCCTCGAGGGCCCGGCCATAGAGCCCAAAGCCCTGCGCCCCATGCATCGCCACCATAATCCTCTGCCCCCAGTAGGAAGCGAAGGTCGGTGTGGACCAAGTTGCCGAGGCCAACTCAGGACCCAGTCGATCCTGCCGTCTGCGCTCACAGTCCTGCAAAAGCTGCTTGGCCTGAGCCCCAAGTCCACCAAAGACCTCCACAGCGAAGGGAACCAGCCTGTGCGGAGTCACATCGCCATACGTCTCCACCTTGCGCCGCTCCACCGCTGCTGCCGTGTGCAACGGAACCCTGGCCGCTCCCTCCACGTAGGTCGGAGCGCACGGGAACCCAATCGCAACATCAATGATGAGGTGCCTCCCCCGGCCATCGTAGTTAAGGACCGTGATGTCGGGTCTCCACCGGGGCGAGTAACTCCGGTGATAGGTGTGCGTGCGCTTCACCGAAGCCGGGTCGAACACCTTGCGCAACATCTCGTAGAGAACATCTTGAACAGCATCATGCCGATAGGTGAACATACCACGTCTATTGCAGGCCAAGTAATGATAGCCGAAGCCGTCCACCACATCGCCACACGCACACCGGCCCGTCCCAACCGCTGAGACCTCCCGGACAAGGGGGATCGAGACCCCCAGCTGGAGACAAAGTGAGATGACCGCAGCATCGGGGCGCATACGGAACCCACCGTCACTGGGAAGGGCATTGAGATGCGCCGTAGCACCATCTCGGGAGAGGCTGAGTAACCGAGCCCGGACGGAAGAATTCGCTCCTTCAAACAAGCGCAGCCAGTCGGAACCATGTTGATAGTTGGTAAGCTCCTTCTGACGCGTTGGCTGACTAGAGCCGAACCCTCCCCACACCGGCGCCGCCTCGGGCACACGCAAACACTCCGGCACAGGGTGTCCAACACCCAGGGCCGCCACCACCCGAGCCCGTGCTCCCCGCACATCCTCCATCGCCGCGGTCAAGCCTGCCGCCAGCGGGTGCCCTCTAACCTCCGTATCCTCCGGGGCCCCAAGGTGCGGCAGCATGTCCCTAACTGCCGGGAACAGGACCACCATCTTGCCCCACACCTGAGCCCAGGAGCCAAGCCACCCAGCAGGGGCCAGGCGCTGCGCCGAAGAGAGGCCAAGTCCCCCCCACCTGGTAGGCAACTGGCTGAGGGCCACCGCCTCCTCCCCCAACGGGTAGGGGTTGCCAGCCACCTCCTAGAGGCACTCCTGGATCCCATTATCATGGGCCAGGGCCCCATGCGCGAGCAGGTGGGGCGGGACCCCCCGAACCAGGTGCATGAACCGGGGGTGGGCGCAATACCGCAACAACAGTAGCTGCACCTGTGGGTCGTCTAGCCGCGCCAACTTAGGGAGGATGGCCCCCGCAGCCAACGCCATCTCAACGCACTTGTCAGTGACCCACCGGTCCGACCCAACCGGGATCCCAAGAACCTTGATACCAGACAAGGGTACCACGGCCCCATGCATGGGGTTCCCAACCTCATCCACCACATCAACAAACTCCGGGCAGGCACCATCAGGGCAGAACACGGTGCTCTTTGGGACGTTCAGCTCCAGCCCTGCCGCTCTCAGCAACGGGACAATGGTGTCATAAGCCGCACGGACCTTATCCGGCGGGCCAAGGATGTGAATGTCGTCGAGGTATGCCATGATAAACACATCCGGGTGCTCATCAAGAGTGGTCTGCAAGGCCGGCTGAAGGGCAACCGCCATGAAGAAGGGGCCGAGTGGGTCCTCCTGCTGCGCGCCCTCTGCTGAACTAACCCACCTGAATTCCCCGTCATCCCCCTGCCACCCAAGACGAGCTTCGTGTCTGAAGCTGCTCTCCGCCAAATCAAGCAGCTCCGGGAAGTTGTCGGAGACCTCTTTGTAGATCACCCCCCGCTTGACGGAGTTGAAGGCGTTCTTGCAGTCCAATGCCAGGTCACACCACGAAGGACGGGCCCCAAGCAACGCCGGAACCGTGTGCACACAGACTTCCGCCCCGCCAGGAACACCCACCCCAAGCTGAGCCGCAGACGAGGCAGCCCCTTCCTGAGGCGGAGGGCTGAAATACGTCGCCCACCGCGTCCGCATCTGCCTGCACACCACTTTGCCCGCCAGCCTCCGCAACGACTCCCCGCAAGCAATGGGGCGAACCCCACCACCAAGCTTTAGGAGAGCCACCAGCCTCGCTCCCATCAGCCACGGCAGCACCCCTGCCGGCACCCTGTCCTCAACAAGCTGTTGGCAAGCATGCTTAATGGCGGGCAGGCCATCGCCCCCGCCGAAGATGACCCCGATGTGCTCGAACCGCAATTGGGAGCACCCAAGGCCAGAGGCAACCGGCAAGCGTCTGCACTCAGCCTCAACCGCCGCATCTTCCAGCTCTAGCGGAGCCGCCTGAACCCTGCCGGGCAGGCCATCACCAGCTGGGTGAAGGTCTCTGAGGGCCTCTAATGTCTCCTGAACCAGAGGAGCCAGCGCACCAGGGTCAAGTCGCCGAATGGCCTTCGAGAGCTGCCCCTCTTTCACCAAGCTCACCACGTCGGCAAAAGTCCTCTCCTACGAAGCACGTGCCGGCCAGGCCGGAGCCGACGGAACCAACACACGGTAAAGCTCCTCCCAATCTCCCGCAAGCAAGCGCCGAACCCGCTCCCGCACCACCTCCGCCGAGAGGGTCTTCTTCCTGGCACCCGGAATAGAGCCAAGCAGCAGCCAAGGAGCGAGCCCGAGCAGGCGCCAGTAGTCCTCATCGCCGGAACCCAGGCTCCACATCATCCAACGCATGGCTTCAGCAAACTGGTTCCTCGCCCTCTTGGGGACGTGCCTGGCTGTGGTGCAGGAGCACGCGAACACCTCCGCCAAGTCGAGCCCTCGCAACCAAGCCCACGAGGCATCAGGAATCACTGGGTCCACCAAGGCCTCCGCCTCCGGCCGCCCACCACGCGCGGCACCGGCCGCACCACCAGCGCGCACTCCATCTGCACCACCACCTCCCTCTCTCTCGCCCTCATCTCGTTCCACCCTCGAGGCGCAGGTCGCGTAGTGGGATGTGAGAGGCGCGCCACTCGCGAAGGCAGCCTCACACCTCGGGCAGGCCGCGCATCCAGAGGCGGAGAGGTCCGTCAAAGCATAGTCATCCGGCACATGGTGCTGCCGCAGATGGCGAGACATCCGAACCGGGTTGGGGTGCACACGGTCAGTACACACCGGGCATCGGAAGGCCGGCTCGTCCTCACCCGGAGGCGGGTCCCGTCAAAGTCCACCGCCCTACGCCGCCTCTCACGCCGCGGGGCGGCCGAACCAGGCACAGGGATGACCGGCAAAAGACGTTGCCGGACTACGGCATCCTCCCCGCCCTCTCCCCACTGCCTTCCTCCGGCCCCCACCCAGTCCTGTTGGCCCGCCTGGCAGCCAACGCTGCCCGGGCAGCCCGGTTAGACCTCAGCTGCCGCTGGGAAATCAGCAGCTCAATAGGGTCCGCCCGACAGATCGCGCAGGAGCCATTCTGCACCAGCCACCGCCCGGCACAAATCTGGTGAGAGCTATGTCCACAGGGCCACCGGGAAGCGCCTTGCCCACTCTCCCACTCAAGAGTACAAATGGAGCAAGCATCCCCCAGGTCCATCCCGTTGGCACTCCACCCGGGGACCCCAGCTTCTCCCGACTCCTGAACCCGGAACGACTGGAGAGTGGTCGCCGCCTCAACAACACTCAGACCATGAGCTTCCACGGTCGTCTCCACCACCAAAGTATCCTGCTCTGGCAGGGGGCCATAGCGCCGGGCGTCAGCCTCCCGCATGCGCCGCCAAACCGCACGAAGGCTTAGCGAGACCACAACCCCCCGGAAGAGCCCGCTCTGCACGTCGGCCCAACCGCGGTCGCCGATGAACGGATGCTCCCTACGCTCATCCAGGAACACCACGCTCTCTGGGGGATCAAGGAAGCGACTGATCCCGTCTAGCTCGTCCGCAGTGAAGTTCCGGCTCAGGGTACTCTGGTGGTGGGTGAAGGTGTCGGCACCACCCGCCTCCCCCCGCAGGAGCGCCTCCAGAGCGCAAGCATCGAGAAGGGCATGCTCCCCGCCCGGGGAACCCGCTCCCCCCGAGGAGGTCTCGCCCTCGACCACCGAGCCGTCACACGCCTCGGCCACCAAGGAAAGGAAGGTCCGTGGCACGCCACCGCTGCCAGCTGCCTGTCGCTGCTGCTGCCGGTGAGAGGCGGCCGTATGCCGGGAAGCGGCGGGCTGGGAGCTAGGGCTAGGGCCACTCCGCTGCGCATCAGCCCTACGCTCGGGGAGCGGTTGGGAAGCAGCGTGTGTCTGGCTGGGGCTGGAGGGCTGTTCGGGAGCCCTCTGGCCAGCGCCGGATGGATCAGAGACAGTATCACCTCTCGCATGGCGCCAAAGCACCTGGGAGCTGTGACGCGAGAGGAACTCCACCGGGATGCGGCTGTTCGGGAGGTCAATGTAGTCGACCATACCAGTATCATCCCACTGAATGACGTGCCTAGCAGTAACACCCTCAGCAGCAGGCCGATACTCTGTCACCGTCCCAACCCGGGGGCCGCGCGGGTAGCAAACCCCCAGCCTGTGACCCACCAAGGCCCTGCCCCGAGGCCGGCGGTACCCCTGGCCGCCAGTGGACCCCACAAGACCACGTCCCGTCTCCAAAAGCCGAGCAGATGCCACCAACCCCGACGCGAATATCTGCACCTCTTGGCCCAACTGCTGATCCATCTGAACCAACTGCTCCTGCCGCCGGCCTGAGAAGTGAAACGGCTGCAACCCCTCCTCAAGGATATATCCCGCAACCACGTCCCATGTGACTCCCGCATCCCGGAGCACACGAGCAAGCCTGCCAACCATCTCGTTCCAGCCCGCATCTCTCGGGAGATTAGGAAAGGCTGATTCCCACCCCACCGCGTCTAGGATAAGAGGGAAGAAGAACCAGGAGAAGGTGGCGGTCACCCCACCTCTAACAATGCCAGAAGGAGGCATGCTGCGCATGACGTGCCCGTACCATTCCCCCTCAACTGGATGAAATAGCGGCCCGACAAACCTCTGCCGCTCCATCCCAGGAGAGGGCCTGGGAATACCAAGTTGGGGCGCAACCCGGTCAGCCGACTCTGGCAAAGCCATCCCAGCCACTCCAAGAGGGTCGTCCCGCCCTTCCGACGGCCTGTCCGGAGTGCCGAGCAGCCCCACCAGCCCCTCCGGAACCGGCGGGAATTCCAACCAATCGGTAGGATCCGGCTGGCTGCTTGGCTGCGAAGTCCCCACAGTGGCCACAACCGCGGCCACCACGGGCGACTGCTCCCCCACCGCACCGCCACCCCCGTCAGCATCCGCGTCCTCAGCAACTTCCACCAGCCCCTCCACACGGGGAGGACTGGCCGGAGGGACGCCCGCCTGCGTCTGCTGCCCCCGCTCGTGGTCCAGCCACTCAACCTGCCTCATTCAGGTCGTGGCTCTGAATATCGCCGTCGTCATACCGCACGATGTGCTGACCATCCGCCGGTGACCACGAGTGGACAGTCCCATCGAAGCTCGCGCCTTCCGCCGGCCAAACGATCCGGACCCGGCGCCCGAGGATGGCCGCCCCTCCGGCATGCCCAGCCCAGGATGCAGCCCGCGGGCTGGAGACTCCGGCTCCCACCGGGGAACCCGCGGCCTCGCCAACCCCTCCCCCCTCGTAAGGGTTCTCCTTTGAGCATGCTTGCCTCTGGGCCCCAAGCTCCTCCGCGCCCTGCTCACGCCGCCCAACGGCCTGCCCACCAGCCTCGCCCGCACCGCCAAGCACGTCTCCCGCCAAAACCGCACTCTCAACAGCCCGCGCCAGCCGCTGGTCCGACCCGCCCTCCTAAAGACTCGCCGATACGTTGGACGACCTAAGCACCATCCATGCCCCAGCCCTGTCCACCCCTGCCTCGGCAACCCCTGCCGGGGCCTCGCCCGGGGCCACCACCGGTCGCGTCGACCCACTCAATGCTCTGCTTGTCGACCTCGTCGTCATCCTCCGACCAGCTCCCGCCGACCTCGCTGCCGCTCTGCCCGGCCGCCCGCTCCTCTCTGCTGACCTGCCGCGTCGCTCGGCCACCTGCCGCCGCCCGGCTGGCTGGCTGCCACTCCAGCTACCACCGCCCGCACCGGGGGCCGCGCCAGGAGCCACCGCCTCACGCGCCGACCCGCCCACCGCCTCACGCGCCGACGCCACATTCAGGGACGCCCATCTTGTCGTCCCTCTCCGATCTGCTCCCGTCGATCTTGTCGTCGTCCTGTCCGGCAGCCCGCTCGTCTCTGCCGACCTGCCACGCCACCCGGCCGCCTGCCGCCGCTCTACCTGCCGGCCGCTATGCTGGTTGCCATCGTCGGCCGCTCCAGTCGTACGCCCCGCCTCGGTGGACAAGTTGCTGACGGTCGCGGCATCTGCACGTTGTGCTCGCTGAGAACGCCTAGGTTGTGTGCCCCCCCTAAGGGGCCATTCGTCGTTACCATTATCATTCACCATCATCTTAGCTTCAGCGGAGAGCACTGCAGGAGGGCCATTTCCTATGATCCATAGGGACGGGCATACCTCCCCGCCTGACCCCCGGAGGAGAGGGGAGGCAGAGGCCCGTCAAGGGGATGCTGACCGCCCAAATCATGGGTCAGGCCACGTCCATCGAGACGAAATGGTGTGTACGGGGAGAAGCCGACGCCCCAAGCAACACACCACCCTTCCTGAGGTATCTGCGCCCAGGGGATCCCTCCCTCCCTGCAGTGAGGGAAGAGAATGTGGTGTAACCCGCCTGGTACGTAAGCGATCCGAGGGTACTTGCTCTCCTGACCAATCAATCATACGGGCCGCCAGGAACTGAACTTTAGTTCCGTGACCGCACCCGCAGAGGTTCCCGTGTGCAATCACGTTTTGTTCTCCCCCACTGATGACGTCTACCCGGCCGCGGGCCCCATGACTGATCATCCGGCGACCAGCGAAAGCCACCCCTCACCGCGCACGTGCAGGTCACACGGAGTCACCCCTCACCGCGCACGCTTCTCACGTGTAAGAGCACCCACGAAAGATCGCGGTACGATAGGAAATGCACAAAGTATATACATTGTCGGCATTATTTGCAAATGAGGGAATGGGCGTGGGGGGGAATGTGTACATGTCAAATGGGTTTTTTCGCGGGCGTATGAACATGTCGGCTGCTGCTGATCGTCGCCGGGGTAATACGAGACTTCACGGATGCGATGTAGTCCTCGGTCGAAAAGGGAAGTCCACGCGATATGGCTAGCTTTTTGAGCTCCTCTTGCTCCCAGACCGGTACTCTACCGGATATCCATGCCCCCAGCATTTCTTGAAGTGCCTTGTTTGGGGCGGCGTCACAGCACATGACTACAATGCGGAACATCGAAGGCCTCATGTGTTGTGACGCCGCCCCAAACAAGGCACTTCAAGAAATGCTGGGGGCATGGATATCCGGTAGAGTACCGGTCTGGGAGCAAGAGGAGCTCAAAAAGCGAGCCATATCGCGTGGACTTCCCTTTTCGACCGAGGACTACATCACATCCGTGAAGTCTCGTATAACCCCGGCGACGATCAGCAGCAGCCGACATGTTCATATGCCCGCGAAAAAACCCATTCGACATGTACACATTCCCCCCCACGCCCATTCCCTCATTTGCAAATAATGCCGACAATGTATATACTTTGTGCACTTCCTATCGTACCAAGTTCTTTCGCGGGTGCTTTTACACGTGAGAAGCGTGCGCGGTGAGGGGTGACTTAGTCACAAGAGAAAGCGAGGGATGCCCCGGAGACGGGGATTCAGTGTGCGCGACGAAGTGGCAGGGCCGTCTCCGCCAAAAGGGCGAGCCACCAGGAGAAACCTGGCAGCCGCGCACACCTAAGGACAAACCGTGTGGGACTGGAATGTCCTCAGCCCGTCGGCCAAAAAGCCCACTGTTGGAGCGGGGTCAAGACCGGAAGCGCAGGCCACCCACCCACTACGCTCTACAGGGCGGTTCACCCCTGTTGTGTGTCCACCGGAGGAAACCCTCAATTGAATAGCGCCCACACAGCATGGCACCGTCGTGCCAAAAGCGATTGGAGCGCAACCAACCATCCACCGAATGCGCGTCCAACGGACTGCCCCCCCGAACTGCGTGGCCACCGGAGGTTGCCCTCAGCAGAATAGCGCCCACGCAGTTTGACACTGTGCATCCTTTCGCCGTGCGCCTGCCGTCTGCGTCGCACGTTACCGGGGGGGACCGCGAGGAGGTCAGACCTTAAAAGGTCCAGGATGCCGACCATCGTTCGTCAGACGATGGCCCCCCAGCTTGGTGGTGGAGATATGGCTTGCGCATCTCTGGGGGCAGGGATGAACCGGCTTCAGGCACAAGGCAACAATGCGCTGGCGGTGCAGATGCAGAGGGGCTCGGGTGGCTCAGCGAGGCTTAGGGGGTCCCATTCTTCACTAGTGAGCTCCGGAGAATCTGGATAAGTGTCCCGAAGTGTGCGCTGAATCCTTTGATCCCCGGCGTGGGTACATAGTGCAGTCTTCTGTGGCAACGGGGCGCCAAAGGAGTCGCAAGGATAAGCACACACACACTGAACGGCATGAGATCGGCCAGCAAAAGCCAACCCACCATCATCCCAGTGGATGTGAGAAGCAAATCAAGAGCAGGGCGGGGCCGTGACAAGATACCACAAACGCATACATATTCCCAACCCAAATGCAAAGCAGCATGGAAAGATGATACGATGTGACCGATCGTCGCCAAACAACTGTTGGTCTCTGGGTTACGGAGTAAGCGGACCCTGCTGGCATGCCCCCCAGTGGCTCCCGGTCGATGGATGGGACCTGTTGGTCCATGGTTATGTCATGAATGTAGTCACACCACACAGCATGGACACCCCATGTCAAAAAAAGGAAACATGCGGGCACCTAAGTGCTCCCCACAAAATTCAAGGGAAAACACAGAAGGTGTACATCACCACCTTCTGCCTCTCCTCGCAGCACGACAGACGAATCTACCGAGCTCTCCAAGAGGCAGTGCCCGCCAGAATGGCACCACAGGGATAACCGCCTCCCAAAACCCACTTCCACCCGGCGGCCGTCCCCGTTCACAGCGATCCGCCAGTACTTCATATCAAGGTCAAAGAACACAAGTCCCCCGGCATGTGTAATAACCATGAGCACTGTACACGGAGAGGGAGCTAGCGTCAGACGAATCCAAGACACTCCCAAAAAGCGAGCCGTAGACGAATCCCCGACGCACTCAAAGAGGCAGTACCCGTCAGAAGGGTACCATAGGGACAGCCACATCCCATCATCCAAATCATTCCAGTGGCCGTCCCCGTTAACAACGAGATGCCAGTACCCCATAAAGTGGGTGTCGATCACCAGTCCCCCGGCAGGTGAAAAAGCCCAAGGCACTGGACATAAATAGAGCCAGCCGCAGACGAATCCCCGACGCCCTCAAAGAGGCAGTACCCGCCAGAAGGGTACCACAGGGACAGCCACATCCCATCATCCAAATCATTCCAGTGGCCGTCCCCGTTAACAACGAGATGCCAGTACCCCATAAAGTGGTGTCGATCACCAGTCCCCCGGCAGGTGAAAAAGCCCCAAGGCACTGGACATAAATAGAGCCAGCCGCAGACGAATCCCCGACGCCCTCAAAGAGGCAGTACCCGTCAGAAGGGTACCACAGGGACAGCCACATCCCATCATCCAAATCATTCCAGTGGCCGTCCCCGTTAACAACGAGATGCCAACACCCCATAACGTGGTTGTCAACCACCAGTCCCCCGGCAGGTGAAAAAGCCTCAAGGCACTGGACATAAATAGAGCCAGCCGCAGACGAATCCCCGACGCCCACACAGCATAGCATAAGCACACACATAAGCATACATAAGCACACACACACACACGTGATCCCTGGCGTGGGTACATAGTGCAGTCTCCTGTAGCTTCGGGGTGCCAAAGGAGTCCCAAGGATAAGTATACACACACACACATAGTGCAGTCTCCTGTGGCTACGGGGTGCCAAAGGAGTCGCAAGGATAAGTATACACACTGAACGGCATGAGATCGGCCAACAAAAGCCAGCCCACCATCATCCCAGTGGATGTGAGAAGCAAATCAGGAGCAGGGCGGGGCCGTGACAAGATACCACAAACTCATACATGTTCCCAACCCTGATGCAAAGCAGCATGGAAAGATGAAACGATGTGACCGATCGTCGCCCAACAATTGTTGGTCTCTGGGTAACGGAGTAAGCGGACCCTGCTGGCATGCCCCCCAGTGGCTCCCGGTCGATGGATGGGACCTGTTGGTCCATGGTTATGTCATGAATGCAGTCACACCACACAGCATGGACACCCCATGTCAAAAAGGAAACATGCGGGCACCTAAGTGCTCCCCACAAAATTCAAGGGAAAACACAGAAGGTGTACATCACCACCTTCTGCCTCTCCTCGCAGCACGACAGACGAATCTACCGAGCTCTCCAAGAGGCAGTGCCCGCCAGAATGGCACCACAGGGATAACCGCCTCCCAAAACCCACTTCCACCCGGCGGTCGTCCCCGTTCACAGCGATCCGTCAGTACTTCATATCAAGGTCAAAGAACGCAAGTCCCCCGTCATGTGTAATAACCATGAGCACTGTACACGGAGAGGGAGCTAGCGTCAGACGAATCCAAGACACTCCCAAAAAGCGAGCCGTAGACGAATCCCCGACGCACTCAAAGAGGCAGTACCCATCAGAAGGGTACCACAGGGACAGCCACATCCCATCATCCAAATCATTCCAGTGGCCGTCCCCGTTCACAACGAGATGCCAGTACCCCATAAAGTGGGTATCGATCACCAGTCCCCCGGCAGGTGAAAAAGCCCCAAGGCACTGGACAAAAATAGAGCCAGCCGCAGACGAATCCCCGACGCCCTCAAAGAGGCAGTACCCGCCAGAAGGGTACCACAGGGACAGCCACATCCCATCATCCAAATCATTCCAGTGGCCGTCCCCGTTCACAGCGATCCGCCAGTACCCCATAACGTGGCCGCCACAACCAGTCCCCCGGCAGGTGAAAAAGCCCCAAGGCACTGGACATAAATAGAGCCAGCCGCAGACGAATCCCCGACGCCCTCAAAGAGGCAGTACCCGTCAGAAGGGTACCACAGGGACAGCCACATCCCATCATCCAAATCATTCCAGTGGCCGTCCCCGTTACAACGAGATGTCAGCACCCCATAACGTGGCTGCCAACCACCAGTCCCCCGGCAGGTGAAAAAGCCTCAAGGCACTGGACATAAATAGAGCCAGCCGCAGACGAATCCCCGACGCCCTCAAAGAGGCAGTACCCGTCAGAAGGGTACCACAGGGACAGCCACAATCCCATCATCCAAATCATTCCAGTGGCCGTCCCCGTTCACAACGAGATGTCAGCACCCCATAACGTGGCTGTCAACCACCAGTCCCCCGGCAGGTGAAAAAGCCCCAAGGCACTGGACATAAATAGAGCCAGCCGCAGACGAATCCCCGACGCCCTCAAAGAGGCAGTACCCGTCAGAAGGGTACCACAGGGACAGCCACATCCCATCATCCAAAGCACCCAAGTGGCCGTCCCCGTTAACAGCGAGATGCCACAACCCTATGGCGAGACGTATTCCCGGTCAGCTATGATGGCCCGAACTCCCACCCATTCGGACCTGGCACAATGACACCGTCACGTAAGTCCCCCAGCTTACGCCTGACGCGCGAGATCCAGCAACCCGGACCTCGTCTATCATACAGACCGGGCCTCTCCACCATAAAGCGCCGCAAAAAGCCCCACAAACGCCTGCTGTGGTAACCCTTTTGTGTCATCCTGTGGAAAACAAGAGCTATGTTGTAAACAAAGTCTTGCCAAAGGACACATCTCTCAGCGAACCGATGCAGTTGGCTCGTGACAATCCCATACTTAGCTTTGTCGGCCAAGTACGAGTCATGTGCAGGGTACCTAATGACCTGGATGTCAGCATATTGTGCATCCAGTCGTTTGTCATATATGGCAGTCATAAGGCCTCTGCGCCTATTTTGCTTGATGAGTATGTCCATGTAAGGGACACGCACACCCGCATGTGCCAAAGATAGACTCAAAATGTGTTTGGGATAGATCCCTGCAGTGCCGGATTCGTTCAGATATAGATAGTCTTCCATATCTGGAATATTGAACGCCAGCAAGTCATCAATGTATCTACAAACGAAAAGAAACCTGTGCGCGTCATGAAAATTCCCCGCCTCCACAAGTCTGCGCATGAACGCAAGCTCATACGTAAAACAGTAGAGGTTGGCAATGAAGCCCGCACAGCTCGTCCCCATAGGGATCCCCACAATTTGTCTGTAGATCACACCCCCAAACTCGACAAATGTTCCATCCACCAACCCGCAGAATAACTCAACAAGCCGACCCTCCGAAAAGAGCATTTCCCTCTCACCGTCCGTCCTCCGTTCATTGGTAACCCACTCAAAGGACTTATCCTTTCTGACAAGCAGGTACCTCACCCTCGAACTTTGAAGTTTTCTTTGGAAAATGCTCCGAAAGAGTGCCGACAGCCGATCCTTCAAATCCTGCAGACACAAGGTGGTGTACATGGACGTGAAATCGAATGCACAGACGTGCATTGATGCATCACGCTGTCCGCGGGGCCTGTTGCATGCCGCAGCCAGCTTCCGAACCTCCGCCGAATCTTGAATAATCCAAGACCCGCGACCTCTCGGCACACCTGGGATTTGAGAAACCACCTCTTTCCACAGGCCCTCGGTGTCGGCAGTCAAAGCCCGGAAGGCTACACTGAGCCACTTAGAAACTGGTGTAAGTGTTGCGCGATTGGCCCCCGCGACAAACCGGTATCCTACCGGAGACTTGTGCAATTTCACACGAATATGAAAATGCGGGATCCTAGGCCCCCTCTGCGGGGTAATGGAATGAGCCCTGCACAAAGCGGTGCCCTCAGCATTTATATCATCGGCCGACCGTTCCGTGGCCTCATAAGCTACACCGTGTCTAAGCTCATCCAGGCATTTCTGCATGTAGTGCTTCTTGCACACAAAACAGAAGTTACCGGCAGCCTTGTCAACCGTGGTGATGACGAAATCCCGTTGAACCTCCCGCAACCGGCGCCAGTCCGAAGCCGTAAGGACCAAATGGGGATCCTCGCATCCACCCACGAAAGACTCGCCGCCCGCACTCGAATCAATCACTGTGCGTGCCTCCGCCCTAACTGCAGCAACCCAAGCAACAAGAGCCGAAGCGTCAGAGACACCTAATGCCTTTGACACTGAAAACCGCCATGCCTGTAAAGCCCGTTCCAGGTCCAAGAACGCCGCCTCCGGCATACTACCTTCAGCCCCCAAGCCCTCATGAGGCTTAGCCCTAAACATCGTGCCCCTAGCCATCAGCGACTCAATGGTTGGGTTGCGCACGAGAGACAAATCAGTGGTCACCACATGCCCGCAGTCCTGGTCTACAAAAGCACGGTAGCCACGCCTCTGACATGCACAGGTCCCTCCCATTATCCTCGCAGCCTCGACAGCCTTCATCCTAGCCACCTGCCCAAAATTACAAAACGATACCCAGACAGGAGCATCATATTTGTAACCCAACAACGGCTGTGAGACCCTTGCACGCACGCTCGGGGGCACCTTCTCAAGCCAGAGGCTGTCGTCAGCAACAATTCTGTTGAACCCCAGCTTCTCGATGGCCGGGTGCAAGAAAAGTTGAACGATGAGCGACCTAAACGTGGCTCTAACACCAGCGTTCGAGACGGAAGGAAGAGAAAACAGGATGGATGCCATAAGGGAAGTCCGGTGTGCGTCGTCAACCCCCCACGTCTGCGCATCAGAGTTAAAGAGGGCATCATACATACGCCGTAAATTCCTGTCGGCATGACCCTGCAACTCCGCCTGGGAGAAGGAGCCAGAAGCAACCCTGCCGAGGAGGAACCTGACCTTCCTATCAAAGTCCCTAGACAAAAAAGTCCTGCCAACACCATCCGCGAGAGGCGCGGCCCTCCCCTGCCAGGCGCCAACCTCAGCGACCCGGTCAAGGTTCGGGACCCTAACCCTCCTGCTCCTCGGTGACTTCCCTTCCAAGCAGAACCCTGTAGGCAAAAACGCATGCAGAGTCCGCTTCCAGAAGGTCTCACGTGGGAAAGCCAAGCTCCTGAACCCAGCCCTACCCTCGGCCGTCTTGGGGAAGTGCCCCGCGATGTGCTCGATGGGGTAGACCCTAAACTGCTGCCAGCCCACCCTAGCCATCTCCCTATGAAGAGGGTCACTCCCCTCCCCAGTTCGGAAGACGCGCTTAGCAGCGCAGACGTGCTCCCTAAACCTCTGAAAGGCCGTGTTACTAGTCATCCCTACATATAGCCTGTGACTATCCCGGATGTTATATATGACATATATAACCTGGGTAGTCTTGGCTGGGCTCAATATATCTGCTGAGGGCCCGTGCGCTGCGTGCAACCTGCGTAACCTCCGAAGTGTAGCACACTTCTGCATGGTATAGTGCCACGCCGTCATCCGAGCCTGCCACAGACCATCCCTCCAGCAAAAGCTAGGAGGAAACTGTTTCTGGAGGGAACGTCTCCGATCCGCAGAAACAGGTTTCGAAAAACGAGAAAAGAACTGTCTAAAGCCATCAGCAAGCGGGGACCTCCGTGCCCTACGGGCAGGTGGGGCCTCCACCAAGGGCGCCTCTACCTCCCCTGGCGTGTCCTCTAGCATATTGCCAGACATCCCCAAGACAAAAGAGTGCGCAAAGGGTGTCCACCCCACGTCTTCGGGGCCTCGGGTCACAATGGTACTGTGATAAGTATACACACACACATTCCACGTCGCGCTTCTGGCGAGTTGCATATTTTCGCTCAAGTCACGGCCTGTTTCCTTGCTCTTCCTCCGTGTACACGGCACCGCCTTCCACCGGATCGGAGTCTTCTTGCGAGCAAACAAAGATGAAGCGCACAAGTCATGGGCAATGGCATACGGTCCGCAGTCGACACTAGTTCACTTATCGGGGTTCTTAAATATGGGGATCGGTCGAATTCGTGTTCAGAACTTTGGCTGGGGCTTTTCCGGCCATCTCACAGTCGGTATCGACTCGTCGCGGAGTATATTAATTATTCACAGTGTATCTCGCTTTTCATTGGTCGAACGGAAACGGAAATAGGGCAAGATATAATTAATTCTTGGACATTTTGAGACCAAGATTCGAAAACCCTCGTCGAGGGCTACGATTTCATCAGCTTACTTTTTCGATTTGGACCACGGATGGTCACCCAATCAAATCTTCGAAATACAAATCCAAATTGAAAAAGTAAGCTGATGAAATCGTAGCCCTCAACAAGGGCTTTCGAGTCCTGGTCTCAAAACGTCCAAAAATTAATTATATCTTGCCCTACGTCCGTTTCCGTTCGACCAATGAGAAGCGATCTGGGAGGGAAAACGATCCAAATCGTTTGCGGCACACAATATTCGTGACCGCAACCAATCCAACGTTGGTTATTCACAGTACACTCTCTGACAAATCTATTAAAAATATGCGAATCGTGACCATATATATGACCGAAAAGAGGATCTAACGGTTAAAATGGTGTGTTCTTTGCATCGAAACGGTCAAAATATCGAAATTCTCATCGAGTCAAAATACGACCTATTATGTTCATTCCCGTTTCCTTATATGAAGTCGATAAGTGTAGACTGAGGACCATAAATGGCATAGACCGGCAAATAACTCCGAACAAACTGATCCCCTCTCCTTCCGCACGCTCACTGAGGATAGGGTTAAGTACCTGCTCGTAGGGATTGGAGTAGCCACAAGTACGTCTTCCCGGGCAGGCTCAGATGAGGGCAGCACGGGATCAGGGGATCCTGGGATAATATTAGGGTCTCTAGGTACCTGTGATGTGCCCCTGCGAAGAAACAAAACGGGCAATCAAACCAGGTCCACGAGCTCGTCACACTGCATGCCATCTAGAGCGCAAATGCGAAATGCGCACCCAACTTACGAAACAGCCTCCACGGGTGAGCTTTGCACACTGATACAATCGACGGTAGACTCGGGACATCATTAGGCATGTTGTGGCAAGCATCGTGTCTTATTTCAGCAATTGGGTGTGTATAAGTGCGCGGGGGCGGAGCAATCATATGGAGTGGAGATGCGGCACACGGATTGAAGCCCATCTGAATCGATTACCCAGGGCACGGCCGTTCGCTCGGAGCAAGGCCGCCTTCATCCGCAGTCGTCTGTCCCACCGCAGTTGTGTCATCCGCCATCGTGAGCGTCTCTTCAAGCCGAGCCGCCAGTTCTCCCCGATGCGTCCGCGCATAGTCGAGCGCGCTCCTTCCTTTCTGCGGGGCCGCGCCGTAATGCGCTCAGTCACCCCAAACCCGCCCTCCATCGAGCACCTCCCTCGAGGTGAAGGTGGGTTTAGGGTTCAGGCGTAGAATGAAGGGAACGGAGGGGGCATCACTACCTTATCCTTGGTAGTGGCATCGGCGCCGGATAGCATAAGGACGCGAGCTGCACACCGGCAGGCTCCCCCCCGCTCTCATCCCTCGCCCCTCCTTAAGTTGCGATGTCGCCACTTGGAGGACTTCCGAGGGAACGCTCGAGGGATCGTGCGGCTCATTTCGGCCAGCGGGGAGATGAAGAGAATACAAAACGTACTGCAAGGATGTTCTCTAGGGGTGCCCAACTAAAGTTGAGCCGTCCAATGGTTTTAGATCGGGAACATCGGAAGGTCCGAAGAGATTCCTCGGGAGCGACAAAGGAATGCATCATATTTTGATCTCTGGAATCGTACATGGACTGTCGGATTCGGAAAATCGCCACTGTTAAAAATAAACAGACCAGTTTAAGTTGTGCAGCTCTAATGTTCTCTGAAAAGGTAAGCGGGGAATTCCACCCGCAAACCCGTGCAAAAGTCTGCACCCAATACTTTGATCTGCTTGGGCTGCAATATACCCGGTGTCGCCACAGACCGGCTTTACTGGTAAAGCTCCGTGAGGGATCTCGAGTTGCAACTGATTTTGGTTGGGTACGAATGTAATAACTTTGGAACGACGCGGAGACGCCTCAGCTGAAATTCGTTGGGGCAGATCAAGGCCAAATTCCGGACCGAATGCCGAACCGAGCGTTGTTCTCAGCCTTTGATCTTGCCGCGTCGCCAAAAAGCGCGGGATCTTCTGAAGTCACACTGCCAAAAGAATTGACGGGCGGAATTTGTGTGAAAGTCTGTATTGGCCGGATCATGGAGTCCCGAATACCATACACAAATGATGAGGGAAACCAGCTGAGTCAGCGGGGAGCAACCTCTTCGGTGTTCTGAACAGCTGTATTGTGGAAAGCACCACAGGATGCGATCAGTTGAAAGCCGCGCACTCACCAACGTCTCCGTTGCCCTTCAGAACGGCTTCGTGCAAGGGAGTACCCAGCAGCTGCATCGACACACAAGGACAGCATTAGCGAGCAGTTACATCGATCCTAAGCCACGAGATTAGTCACCAACTGCATCGACACACAAGGACAACATTAGCGAGCAGTTACATCGATCCAAAGCCACGAGATTAGTCACCAACTGCATCGACACACAAGGACAGCATTAGCGAGCAGTTATATCGATCCAAAGCCACGAGATTAGTCATCAACTGCATCGACACACAAGGACAGCATCAGCGAGCAGTTACATTGATCCAAAGTCACGAGATTAGTCACCAACTGCACCGCAACTTACGGCAGCAGCCGCATCGCCCCGAGCCGCGAGATCAGGCAGTAGTTGTATCGCCCTGAGCCGTGAGATCAGGCAGAAGCTGCATCGTCATCAGTCACGAGATGAGCCGGTCATGCCCCACTAGAGTAGGCATGCACGCCAGCGACATCGGCGCTCACAGAGGACCTCTGCGCGACCCTAACTACCCAAAAGTCACGGAGCAATATCCGGATGGAACAACGGAGGTTTCTCATTGGCCCTTCGTTGATGACACCAAAGCGTGCAACTAGGTGCAAAACGGCCGCCCCAGGTTTGGAAGTTCACAAGGTGGTGAGGGACCTCAGCGCCCGCCTGACTGTCACAAGGCGATTTCTGCAGCAGAGTGGGGCCCTACGCAAGGGGCGGCGGCTAGACAAGGACATGGAAGGAGGCCTCCTGGTAAGCTGCACCAACCATACATGCTGGTGGCTCCATGGATGGAGCATTGCCACGGCCGTTCACACTGGCCAACCAGGAAAGCGCCGCAGGAACAAGCTAACAAGCTCGA
The DNA here is from genome assembly GCA_001247695.2 of Cymbomonas tetramitiformis. Lineage (NCBI taxonomy): Eukaryota > Viridiplantae > Chlorophyta > Pyramimonadophyceae > Pyramimonadales > Pyramimonadaceae > Cymbomonas > Cymbomonas tetramitiformis. The sequence continues at coordinate 308 of LGRX02015815.1, read as the reverse complement.
CACAAGCTGCAACCTGCAGTCGCCTCGAGCCGCCGAAGGGAGTCGAGTGAACAAACCCCCCGAGCTAGGTGTACACAACGGTGAGTCGAGTGAACAAACCCCCGGGAGCTAGGTGTACGACGAAGGGAGTCGAGTGAACAAACCCTGAGCTAGGTGTGTACACCACGAAGGAGTCATGAACAAACCCCGAGCTAGGTGTACACCACGCGCCGAAGGGGCCGAGTGAACAAACCCCTCTGAGCTAGGTGGCGTTGACGCACGCGCCGAAGGGAGTCGAGTGAACAAACCCCCCGAGCTAGGTGTACACG
>LGRX02015814.1:0-19541 GCA_001247695.2 Cymbomonas tetramitiformis | reverse complement strand
GATTGTCAAACCCCTGGAGCTTTTCTATACAGACTCAAGAATTCTAAGACTTAAAAAACGTCGCCAGCTTTGACAATCGTATACGATTGTCAAACCCCTGGAGCTTTTCTATACAGACTCAAGAATTCTAAGACTTAAAAAAACGTCGCCAGCTTTGACAATCGTATACGATTGTCAAACCCAGCTTTTCTACAGACTCAAGAATTAGACTTAAAACGTCGCCGGCTTTGACAATCGTATACGATTGTCAAAGCTTCGGAGTCCGAGCCTGCCGTAGTCGCAAGCTTTGACAATCGTATACGATTGTCAAAGCTGAGTCCGAGCCTGCCGTAGTCGCAAGCTTTGACCGGTCCCCTGACTCACGCGTGACAATCGTATACGATTGTCAAAGCTGAGTCCGAGCCTGCCGTAGTCGCAAGCTTTGACAATCGTATGCCGTAGTCGCAAGCTTTGACAATCGTATACGATTGTCACAGTTGAGTCCGAGCCTGCCGTCGTAGTCGCAAGCTTTGACAATCGTATACGATTGTTAAAGCTGAGTCCGAGCCTGCCGTAGTCGCAAGCTTTGACAATCGTATACGATTGTCAAAGCTGAGTCCGAGCCTGCCGTAGTCGCAAGCTTTGACCGGTCCCCTAACTCACGCGTGACAATCGTATACGATTGTGAAGCTTGGGCGCTACTAGGTCCGGCCCCCTGACTCACGCGTGACAATCGTATACGATTGTGAAGCTTGGGCGCTAGGTCCGGCCCCCTTTCGTAGTCGCAAGCTTTGACAATCGTATACGATTGTCAAAAGCTAGTCCGAGCCTGACGTCGTGGGCAGTTTTGACAATCGTGCACGCCTGGCGTAGTCGCTGCCTCAGTGTTTATTCGCACGAGATATCGCAGGATTCGCAGGAAAATCGATGTTACGCCAAAACTTGTCAGACCAGTTCAGAAGTCAATTTATAGCCTCTACCGGGCTTTGATGCGCATTCACTCCGACATTCGATTGATGCAGTTGTCGTGGAGTTTCCTTGCAATAGCTAGCAAGTACGAAGCAGACTACTGTGACGGATTATAATTTTTATTTTACTTATAACAATAAGACGAGCTTTTTTTGAAAATCTCGCCCACCTCCACTACGAGCCCCCCCTCCCCCCTACCGACTTGGACTCGAGTTTGGAAATGAAGTCGGGGGCCGGGGGGAGGACTACCAGCTTGTATCTGCAGCTTGTATTATAATAGAGGTTTTTTTTTTTGAAAAATCTTGCCCTCACTCCTGGTCCCGAAAAAGTGGGTAAGTGGGGAGGGGGATACCGACTTGGGATTCCGAGTTTCCGCTTAGAGTGGGGAGGGGGATTCCATTTTTAAAATTTTGCTAATTTTCTAGATTTTTTTTTTGCTAATTTTGCTCTACGTTAGATTTCAGATATCAGTTTTTGGAATGCTTGATTTCAAATTTTTTACATCTGTTATTTTGCTCTACGTTAGATTTCAAAACTGGTTCGGACCTATGTTCGGATAAACGTGACCTCCCCCGACGTACGTTTACGCATAAACACGTGTTTCCAGGGTTTTGAGATTTACACGTAATGCGTAATGCATTATGTAGAAATAGCATTACCGTACAACCGGGACATAATCGTACAATAAACCCTATAATGTCGACATTTCTTATTACTCATCTACGGTAGTTATGTGCCGTAACTTACACACAAGACACAACTTAGGCCCCCTACGTGCCTCGACATAGAACATACGGAAGCACACAAGTTCTCGAGTGCAATAGGATACACGCAATAGGATACACGATCTCGGCGCTAAGTTCGGCTCTCTCTCACGTGTGACAATCGTATACGATTCTCAAGCTTGCACCGTACGGTTAATCATACTCGAATATGGATGAGTGACAAACTCTTCGCGAATATCCAGGCAGGGTTATACGACATGCAATAGGATACACGATCTCGGCGCTAGGTTCGGCTCTCTCTCACGTGTGACAATCGTATACGATTGTCAAGCTTGGACCGTACGGTTAATCATACTCGAATATGGATGAGGTAATAGCCAAAAGTACACGTGAAACCTTTCAGAGCAAATTTCTAATAACATAGTTACCGTTCGATCACTCAGTTTGACAATTTTTGCACCTCAATACTAAGGCAGTGTAGCTGTCTCTTCTCGACTCATGCAAAACATTCCTTAGGCGATTCTTACACCTCAATACTAACGCAGTGTAACTGCACCTTCTCGACTCGCGTAAGACTTTCCCATCGGTGTTCTCGATCACTACAAGCTGCTATGAGTAATTACCTCTGAGAACCATTCTTGTGCTGCGGCAAAAACTGTGTCCTACAGTTCTCCATCCTTAGGGACCTTCCCGCTTACACTTGGCATCATTCCACGTTACTCATTCACGGAACGTTAACGCGCCAGACTTCCGCAGTAGCTCAGCCGTCAACTCCACACAGGTTTACGTTTGTATTCTAGCTAAGCAACTAGAGATCGAAGTTGTCCGGAATTCCAGGATAATAAGACAGTATTTTGCGAACTTCTGAGGATAGCAGAGATGGCTCGTGAAGGTATCCCACACTCGTAATGATCGGAATTTGGAATATCTCGGAGTACAGCCAAAGGAAATGCTTGCAGGGAGCAGGTCGGGTCCTCGCCATTTCTCGAAAACACGGACACGAACAACGGTATTCTCGTCCAAACTCCAAGAGGTATTCACGGCCATCGGAATCAGGGTGACAAACTCGGAAGTTATACACGGTTGCACCACCAGGAACACATTTCCGGATTTGAGTCAGTGCAAGGTTATCGGTCTTAACCATGCTGTGGAGCGCGGTATAGAAATTCGCTATCTTCTTCGTCAGGAACCCCTTGCCACTCGCTTTCACCTTAACACCGTTGCGAAGTCTCTCCTCCACGTCCATCTCCGAATTCTCCGATCTCACCAGATGTCCTCGAGCCTCTTCTGGGGCCACATCCTCATGGGCAACGCAAACACCAAGTGAACAGAGACGAGTCTCCTCACTTTCCAGGATCTTTGTGTCTGGTGCAACAAGAAGTTTGGGTACACGGTTCGCCCCCCCCTCGGGCAGTCCAGGCATCGAAACGTGACAACAATACCATGGGTTTTGAACACATTTCCACGAGCAGAATATAATCATCCGGATCGGGGGAGTGGTCCTCACTTCGCGAACTTGACCCTTTTGAAGAGTTAAGTTTTTTCCTGGAAAATAATAGGTCAAGCTTCCGGTGTACCCAATAGTCAGCTGCCCTTTCGCGATTGGGATGTCGTGACGAGAACCATTAGACTTCCGTCCATAGCATTTACCGTCAGTGCCTGCCCGCATGACGTGAAGCAGGGAAGGTTGGAAGTCCCCACCAGCTTCCGGGTAAACGCGAACTAAAGCACGCTCCGGACGTGCCGCCGAGGTAGGTCTTGCCGCCGAGGTAGGTGGTGCCGCCGAGGTAGGTCTTGCCCCAGAGGTAGGTCTTGCCGCCGAGGTAGGTGGTGCCGCCGAGGTAGGTCTTGCCGCCGAGGTAGGTCTTGCCGCAGAGGCAGGTGGCACCGCCGAGGCAGTGCGCGTCTTCTTGGAGGCGACGCCTTCCGAGGGAAGTTCCGCAGGGCGTTTGCGCGAAACCCCCCCATGGTTTACCTTATCTGGACGGTGGGTATCCGTTGCAGGGATGCCCCTCTGTGGAAGCCATCCTGTCGCGCCAGCACGAACTGTTTGCATTAATTCGCGACCATCTGCAAACTCTGCCTGAGTAAGGACGCCTTTAACCCACTTATCCTCCAATGAACGAATACGACCTTGCACGCACAACAAGTGCTTTGTTGAGTTCTGCCGGTTCATCGCCAGGCAAATTTGTCGAATCTGCATAAGGCTATCGAATTCCACGGACTCCAACAAGGTGGAGTAGTATGCCCCCCACGATCTCCACTTCGCGTGCATGCTTTCCGCAAGGCATACAAGCGGTCGTTGGATTTCGGCGGTCATGTCTTCGCTTTGATCCTTGAATTGCGTCAGAATGTGCTGCGCGTGCCGTATTTGGAAAACGAAGTACGCATTCAATTTTGGCTGATTCGACCTGTCGCACTTCTCAGCATACCAAGCGAAGATGGCAGTTTCACGGGACACCTTGGCCTCGGGAGTAGAGTGAATCCATCGCCGTAAGAGGTCTTTGTGCTCGGCATGGAGATCTGATGGAATTAGAGATTCGATCTTATGTAAGTTCTGCCCCCAATGGAACGTGCACTCCAGATTGTTACGGTCATCTTGGTCTGGCCAAACTTTCTTGATTGCTGCCCAGTTAGCACCTGTGCCCCAAATATTAATCAGTTCTTGAAAACCAAGTATACCATGCGTAGGTTTACACGGTGCTGACAATCGTGTACGATTGTCAGAACGTTATAATGTGCAAACTCCCACTTTGAAAACTATGATTATTGACTTGCCCAGTATTTCATGCGTAGGTTACACGGTGCTGACAATCGTACACGATTGTCAGCCGCTACGTATACGATTGTCAACGGTTCCCATAATCGTATACGATTGTCAGAACCGTGTAACTTACAAACTCTCCCATTGAAAATTATGATCTTTAACTTACCTGCTGCATCTCCCATGAAGCCATAGAATAATACTTCCTCACGCGGATGTTCGGCTGCTACCGTCTTCTTCACCAACGTCCAAAACAGTACCTGTGTTTCGGTACAGTCTTTGGGTACGTTCATGGTGGCAATAGTGAGCAGGGCGTTGGCCTCTATGGAGAACACGTGCGCCCCCATCGTCACCCAATCCCCAGAAACCTTGCGATGTACGAAATCCAAGTGGACGTACGCTGAGCGGAGGTAGTGGTCGCTACTTTTCGGGTGCATGCGACGCACGAGATCGACACCTCCATCCACTCCGACACTGGACATAACGAACGTGTGAGCAAAACTGTCGATATTCCCCTCGTCCGCGAAAGATTGCAGTAGGCCCTTACCGTGCTGAGCAGCCCATTGGGAAACGGCTTTCATGCCCTCATCCTGTCGACGACCTCGCACGAAATTATGGTCCACTGCCGTATCAATGACGTTCATTTTCCTCGCGATGCCTGGTAGCTGGCTGGGGTGAAAAGAAGAGTCTTTTGGGAAAACGGTTTCCGTGAGTAGAGTCCGTTTTACCTGGCACACGTTTCGCACTCCACCGGTATTTAGAACCTCCTCAGCCCTAGTCTTAGCTGCCTGTAGCTCGCCCACGCTGGGGCGGTCGGTGGACAGCACGGAATGGTTGTGTCCAATGGGGCTAGTAGACAGGACGAGGATGTTCCAATCAGAGTCTTCTTCGGTGGTTACTTTAAACGGGCAATTCCCAGAATGCGTAGGTGCAGCGTTGCAATGGGCGCAAGCCAGATTGCGATTTTTAAAGGTACCGGTGAATTGGGAACGGTTACGGTCACCCGTTCGACAAAATACGACACACGCATCGTTGTCACAGGATAAAGCCCCACCGCATCGCGTAGTTCTAACGAGTCGGCCTTTGATACGTCGTTTGTCCCCAGAACGCATCCAGGTCTGTGGATCGTATTTTAAGAAATCCTTCCACGGAGAGAAAACTCCAGCCCGTGGCTTGTAAACTACCCCGGGAAGTAGAGGCACAGGCAGTTCGTCCACAAGCTCTTCAGACTGAACAACCGCTACGTCTTGGGACAAATCAACATCCTGAGAAAAATCTATCGGAATAGCTGGTCCGGTATAGGATGTATAGTCCGATTTGACTTTGTGCTTGAGCTTTGGTTCTTGTCCCGCGCTGTAGGATTTCATAGATTCATTCGAGTCTTTTGGAGGTGGAGGCGATTCGGTTAAGTCACAAACTAAAATTTCGCGCTTTACCTCAGGGCGAGGCGGAGAAGCTGATGCTTGGGAAGATTCGTGTGTGGCTGTTTCGGCATTTACACAACGGGTTTTCACTTCGCTTGATCCGGGGGTTGTACTGACACCACCGATCACAAGTACGTCAGCTCCGTCAGGGAACACGGTGCCGAGCTCGGCAGGTTGCACGTCTTCTGTGCTGCGCATGTGAAGAAGCAGCGGGGTATCGGTAAGGGTTGGAAACAAGGCCTGTAGTAACTGAAGAGAGATTGGCACCGCATGCGGGACATCCAAAGCATGGTTACCGTATCGCAGGGAAGTCGGCATTGGATTCCTATGAGAATGTGACCATGAGAATGTACCATGAGAAATGAATTATTTTATGAAAACAACACTCTATATAGACATGGGTTTAGTGTAAATATTTATATTATGACACCCAGACTCACGTGTGACAATCGTATACGATTGTCAAGCTGGAGCACTAGGTCCGACACCCAGACTCACGCAAAAAATCACAGGGCTACTGCCTGACCCACGTTTGACAATCGTATACGATTGTCAAGCTCTGTCGTTGGGTTCGTCTCTCTGACGCACGTTTGACACTCGCATACGACTGGGTTATACACCCTGAGTCCCTGGTTAGGGGGGGAGGGGGGAGTCAGTGTATATTCCTTAAGTATGAAGAAAAAATTTAAATTTTCTTAAGTATGTGAAAACGCAGGCGTCGACGCGGACCGACGCGTTACACTCCTTAAGTATGGGCTTAAGTATGGGAGCCCTATTTTGCGAAATCTTAGAATGTTAAGAATGTTTGGTTGTCCAAATTCCGTCCAAACTGGACGGACTGGACGGACTGGACGGACTGATTGGACCAAAACTAACTCTCACGACGAGGAGCACGTCGTCGATACGGTGCCATCCGCGTGCGCCTCTCTCGTGTGCGTGGCGGTGCTCGTTTTTTACATCGTCGCCTACAACGCACCGTGCGACCTGCCCGTGAACGGCACGCAACACGCGCTGTTCCTGTTCGGAGCGCAAGCGCTGCTACTGTGCGGCGCGCACTGCCGCTCCGTCCACGCGCGTCTGGAGGATCACTCTGTGACTATTCTTATCACCCACCCACTCATATTGCAAGCCCGCGCACGGGAATTTGCGCACGACGATTGTCTGGCCATGAGCGCCACGATAACCGCCTCGCCGCGAGGCAACGGCTGCGTGCACATGAGCGCGATATCTACGATCGTGTGCGTAGCCAGCGCCGTGCATCTGATTCGTTGTGCGCGCAAGACGCGCGCTTCGTCAACGTGCGACTCGATCGACGCGGCGCGGGATGATAACGCGTACACGGTGGTGCTCGCTCTGCTAACGGCGCAGCTGATAGGCGCTATCGGGACCGTCGCGTCGCCGTGTTGCTACGACCGTGATGGCGAAGCCGCGGGCGACTGGCAAACCGTCGCCCGCGTATGCTATGCGACGCAAGACGCGCTGGTGGTCGCAGCTGCTCGCGTTTTGCACACCATGAGGTTATGAATTCGGCGTGAAAGGTGGTTTACGACGCCCACAGACAAAAGCGTGCAGCGTGATAAAGTGGATTTTATAATTAAAATCTTGGACGAACCTACTGGCTTTGCAGTACCATTTAGGAAACAAAAAGAGTTAGGTTTACAATTGATTACAGCAAATGCTTTATAAAACTTGGTTGATTTTGGATGCGGAGATTTTGAACGATTACTTTACTTCATGGACGACTTTTGTTGAATGGACAAAGCAATTTTCAAATGATTTTGCAATACCAACTAACGACTTAGTAATATCTTCCGCAATCTGGCATTTTCTCTCCTAGCTCATGCGTTGCACCTATGCATTTACACAAGTTTTTCCAAACGTGTTATGCTGAACATGTTGAATAGGTTCGCCACCAATTCAAAAAACGATCGAGCATGCCATCTCGAATACCGTACAGACGTTTCCACCCGTGGATGAACTCGAGCTGCTCGTTGAAACCCTGCATAGCTCTGTTATCCAGACTGCAGGCATTCTCCTCGAGCCACTTATAATACTGTTTCTCACGAGTTTTGATAAATGCTACGGTTACGTTAAAGTTTTCCGCCAGCGATAATCCGTCGAACGATCCTAGATGCCACGCTTTGTACATTTGGCAGAGTCGGCACTCCAACTCCAATTGCGCTAAAAATTTGATCATTTCGGCGTCCGTCGCATTCGAATGCTGCCTAACTCGGTCGATCGCCGTTTCCAACGTTAGGCCCGCAGCAGGGACCTTTGCGCAAAGCATGATGCACAGACGTAGCAACAATAGAATGCACCAAATCGAGGTATCAGCGATCCAATATATTCCGCTCGAACATTTGCTTGTGTGACCACGCAGCCTTGCGATAGATAATTTTAAAATGACAGTAGCGCATACTTGCAACGTTATCTTGTTGGCAATAGTTGTTATGCAATATGTTATTGGCCCTGCCCATCACTCATTGCGTTTAACGTGCAAGAACAACACCGCTTATTGAGTATGGACAAATACGCGCAGAGTTGGTCGTATATACCTAGGTATTAATACTTAGCTTATGCGTCAATTGGCTGATGAAATCTGTTTACAACTCGTCAGACCGCTATTTGGTTTGCTCCGACATGACCTCGGTGTTATGTACCTCCATCGCACATTGACCGTTGCCGGAGTTTGTGATTAAGAGTCCGTCAAACCGTCCGTGCTGTAACCCATGCTCAGCATTTCCGCGATATCCAGCATCGGCTTCGAACTCGGTGTGAGAGTTCACTCGGGGTTAACGTCCGCGTCTTTAGCGTCCGCAGCAGGGCTGGCATCTTCGGTGTCGACGGCAGCCGTCGCTGCGAAGGCGGAGGTCTTAACGCGTTGAGATTTCTCGGCCTTCATGGGCTGGGTGTGCTGTATCTCGGGGTCAACGTTGCCGCGCATTTTTTCCGGTCGTTGTACTAAATGTCCGGTGTATTCATTAGAAGTTTCGCGCACAAAGTGTAGGTTCACGAGGGGTAAATCCGTATGGAGCATAGAATGACATCCATGAATGTCACTACCATCAACGTACGCGACGACGGTGTCACTTCGTCTGGCAAGATATTCTTGCAGTACAAACTTCATATCTCGCGTTCCGATTCTGAAGGGGTCGTTTTTTGTGTTCCACCACCGATGTACAGTTGGGAATTTTTTCGCAACGAGTTTTTGGTAATATTTGGTTTGCTCTGACATGACCTCCGTGTTATGTTCCTCCATTGCACAATGACCATTGCCGGAGTTAGTGACGATGATTACGTCAAACTGTCCGTGCTGTAACCTATGATCAGCAATTCCACGATAACCAGCGTCGGCTTCGAATTCGGTGTGATCTTCGTACAAAGCCGGCGTAGGTAAAAAACCTTGAAACCCAAAACCTTTTCCATATGCACCGGTATCGTTAAAATGATCCGTATGCACAATCGCTTTTCTACACGGATACGCGGATAACTTCGGTCCCAACACGGCGCTGAGGCCCATATATAAAAAACCACTCTGATATTCGACTTCACAGCTGGTCACAAGCAAAGTGGTGGGCAACTCGCTGAATACCGAACCTCGTGCGATTTGAGCCTGTTCGAGCACGTACTCACCGAGCGCGCGCGTGGTCAGTTTTTCGCGAGTGTGGTTTAAGATCTGAGCGCGCAGCTCGCAATATTCTGATTCGTTAAACAAAGAACGGTCGATTTTGAAACTATCGGACGTGTAATTGCTCGAGGCGGACAACGCCGCGCTCACATTGGCCTCGGAAGGAACACCTGGCAATCGCATACCTTTACGCACAAGCTCTTTGGGAAACGGATACATCGTGTATTCCGGGATATTATCTATGCCCACGAAGTATGGAATTTGTCACAAACCACGGCTTATCGTGTACCTCAGCCGGGTTGTGACACTTGCTGTAGCAGTCTCTGTGACGAACGTATGACACGCGCAGTACGATACGCGCGAGGAGTTATGACAGTGACGAGATACGGAAATACGGATGGGTGTTACACTTGTTTGGAGATAACGAGAATAAGTAGGGCGGCGTAGTGAGAGTGAGCAGACGCTCATTTTTGTTTTGCCTTCGTAACAGTGATTCCGAGAATAACCAGGACTCGCTTGAGACCGCGAAAACAGCAGTGTTATGAGATAATTAATAAGATACAGTATTCTTATGCTTGTAAAGATATACATTTGTGGACTTCTCCTTGTGCGACTGCGTCAGAACTGTAATTAACAGTCTTTTTCAAAACAAAAATGTGCCTTATTACAGACATGTCGTCTGTAATGCTGAGAGTTCAACAGCAGTCCTGAAGAACGAGACCTCTGAATGGTGATGCCAGGGACGGATATATCCGTACTGGTAAGCCTTGAAGAGGTTGAGTGAAGCAGGCTGTTGCGACACTCGAAGTTCACCAGTCTTGCGAAGTACAGCGACAGCGGTCACAGCAGAACCAGTTGCTAATTTTACGAACATGATTGCAGCGTTGAGAATTATGTACTGGGCTATTTCGGGAAGTGACATCCTGCTGGAGCAAAGCACCAGACGGTAAAGCCAGGGACGGATTCATCCGTACTGGTACGCCTGAAGGCGTGGAGCGAAACAGGACTGTCAGTGGACACCATCACGACAGCATTCTTTGTGGTCACTTGACTCATGCTGGCGTTCTGCTGACTTACTGCGTGGACCAGAGACACTGAGGGCAGAGGCAACCTTGCTGGACATCTGGGAGAGCCAATATAAGACCGGGTCACAGATGGAACCTTGCTCACCAGTCGTGGACGAGATTATGCTGGCAGTGATTGCTACTTAGAGCAAAGCACTGAAAGGTGAGGCCAGGGACGGATTCATCCGTACTGGTAAGCTGGGAAGTGTGGAGTGAAAAGAGCCTTCACACCAGTATTTCTTCTTCACCAGAAAGGTAGCAACGGAATCCAAGGCTGACCGCGAGGAACAGCAACGGGCAGAGAGGCGTGCCCAGAGGGCGATACGAGTGAGCCAGCATTTCTCAGAGCTGGAGGGAGAGGAAGGGGCTGCCGGTGGCCAGCCTGAGGCACAAGCACTAGTACAGCCTGAGGCACAAGCACCAGTCCAACTGCAAGCCCAAGCCCAGGAGCCATTAGTAATCTTTGAAGAAGACATGGAGTATACTGACTACGCTCGTGTCAACCTTGGTACACTGCCCAACTACACGGGCACCAAGGAAGAGGATCGGCCCAAGTTCCTGAGGGAGTTCGCCGACATGTGCGAGAATTTCGTACGGCAGCACAACGCCAACGTCAGGAAGAGGCTCAGGTCCGGGGCTGGCACCCTCACCGAAGCTCAGATGAAGACCCTGAGAGAGACTCCCCCTGACTTTGAATACCTGTGGGACATGATCCCTGCGTGTCTGGCTGGAGAGAACTCACAAGCTCTCAGCTGGTGGCGCGAGAACTATGAAAGAGGGGGGGTAGTGACCTCCAACATGGACCGAGTCCTGAAGGACACTAGCGAGCATGGCCCACTCGAGGGTACCATCCCATGCGCTAGGCCCCCTTTCAATGAGATGAACACTGGCGCCACGTGGGTGATAGCGAGGCCGGTGACGAACCAAGACACCCAAGGGGAGGTTTCCGACGAATATCTGACTGATGGAACCTCCCTGAAAGGCTTGACGGGACGTGATGGCACCCGTGATACCCAGTACTTCTACGCGCTCAGGGGCTTCATCGCTGCCCTTGACAAGAAGTTCATGATGAAAGGGACTCAAGAGAAAGTGGATCTGTTGACACAGAAGCCACAAGAGGTGGGGCAGGATGGGCTGACCTACATGAAGATGTGCCAACGCAGGGAAATGCAGCTCAACACTGGGAAGGTGTTGAGCGATGAAGAGCTGCGTACCTTCATCGAGGACTGCGTAGACAACCTGCGCATCAAGATCTTCCAGACGCGGGTGAAGGAGCAACTGAGGGCACAGTTCCCGCCACCCAATCGGGTGACCTGGAAGGACCTGGAGGCCATCGTCGAGGTTCAAGACAAGCTCAAGGGCGATGCAGAGTCTTGGATCCTCACCTTCCTCCAAAGGTGGCATTGAGCTCGGTGTCCAGCCACGCGGCCTCGTCCTTGGTGACCCTGGTTGTGCCCCCTGGCTGTAACGTGTCCAGCACCGTGTGCGGAAGCACCTCATCCTGCTCTGCCACCATAGCCTCCCATCCGGTGTCCCATTGGCGCGAAGACCTCTGGTCTTCCCAGGCGGTCCTGGCAGATCTGATCGGCGAGCTCGAGCACGTGTCCATCGTCAGCACGCCCTGAGGCTCCCCAGGGGCCACGACGGCCACCCAAGCAGCCACCGCTAGCAGCAGCAAAAGTTTTAAAATTCTGCCGGTACCCACTGGTTTAACTGGAGGGTGAAGGGTCAGTATGCAAGTCAACATCTTCCGGAAAAGAGTGATCACAGAAGTGATGCCAGGATTCTGGCATGAGGGCCATCGCACCATCTTGAGCAGGAAGTGTGCAGAACAGCACACTCGCGCGAGAAGTCTCCGCAAGACGTCCACGGTGCAGGCCATGAGCCCCGAGGAAGTGCAGAAGAGAGGAGATGTTACACAACTGAGCAGAGTTCAGGTGAAGATTGCCAGTCAACTGGATTGGGGCTTAGAGTTGGTGATGACAGTTCCTCAGGAGGTCAGACGTTTGGCGCATGAGGTGACTTGGGAAAAGATCACACAGGTATGGGATCCTTGGGCTGGTACAGGTGTCATTGGCAAGGTTATGTCGCTGGAGTGGCCTCATCTGAAGGTTATGAACAATGATTGGAATCCGCAGTTGAAGTGGCACGAAGCCCTTAATGCTTTACAACCGGGCAATTATCGAGCCTGGAAGGAGAAGTATGGGGTGTGTGATGCAGTGGTGACTTCACCCTGGTTCGCAGTGCTGGATATTGCGTTGCCGTTGGCAGTACTGGCCAGCCGAGTGGTGGCTTGTATTCATGTGCCATCGCACTACATGACAGATATGACAGAGAGCAGGGCACAATACTTTCGTAAGCTGTGTCACGCTGGACGTTTACATGTGATTGGGCATTTGGAGCATGGACCTATTGGCAGAAGATGCATGTGGGTCATGGTGTTTCGCAACCCTTTGACAAGAGCCAGGATGTTGCGAGGAGGAGAAGCTTCTGGAGTGGGTATGTTTACCTTCAGCATGGGCAAGTTCGCAATGGATGGCGTTACAACAGAAGATGCTGAGCAAGCTCTTGTCTAATGTCTGTGCTACCAGTGGCAGCTACAGATGGGGGATGTTGAGAAAAAGAGCTTGCACAAGTGGTGAGAAGAGATAAAGAGATATCAAAAATTTTGAGATTTTGTATAGTCACAGTAGCAAGATAACTGTGCAGTCACATAAGGGAACATATGCAAAGTCGAGCTTGTGTTGTATAGGCACTGACAATAAGTAAGACTGTCTAGTAGTAGGGCTAGAGAGTTGTGCTTTGTGTGGACGCTTCGTGCATAAGTTCGCGACAAATTGCGCCGCGTGCCAAGATTTCATAGTGTCGAAAACAGTCCCAACCCGCTTTCTTTTCGGTGATTGCGTAATAACTTTTTTCGTAGTCGGCGTAGTAACTTTTAGGATTCGTAAATATGTACGTGTTCCGAAAGCCAGGAATAACAGTAGCCAGGTCCTGCTGCTTTCGGCCAACACACGCCGTGTCCGGAGCCAGCACCAACCGAGGATCGATCGCAAATGAAATCGGAAGAAATTTTGTCGATGAGTAGTGCTGCGTGTCTGCCGTGATGAGAAAACCGAAATATACGTACGGTGGCACAGTCATATACCACACGCTCGTGCAAATAATAAGCAAGCCGAACAAAAAAATACGTGCTACCTTGGCAGTGGTGGGATTACCCAAATCCCGACCGAACTTCAGCCGATAGTCCATTTGTGGTATGCGTTTGATACGTGACTGTAAAAAGCAAATAATGACAAGGTGGGTTCAACCCTCACCGTGCTCCCTCAATACGTCGCAAGTACAAAAATCAGGTGAACTATGAAGTTACAGGCCGATAAAATCGGTACATCCCTACGCGCAAAGGGCGTGTGTTTTTCTTATTATCATTCATCATACGCTACGCAGGATGTTTTAATATCTGACACGCTGTTTGAATCATTACCGTTTACGAGGCGGCGTGTCTGCGTCCGCGTCCGTGCTTGCACAAGCGCGCTTCGCGCTCCAACGAGATATCGCGTCCACGCGCTGGTCGTACTGTTTTGCACGTTTTTTCAGAAGCGCACGGAGACTCGGCCCAATCACCTCCTTGGTTAGCTTTTTCACCAACTCGCATCTGATATCACGGATGTCCTGCCGCGTAGCGAGCCTTACCACAGACACGCACTCGTTCTTCACGTGCGTGAGCAGATCCTGCAGGCTGCGCTCGTTCGGGTCCGTGCATAAAGGACACACATGTCCTACCACGTCGCAAAACATTCTGGACGCGTGTCGGCACAGCTTCGGTTCGAAGGTAGCTTCCACGATCACACGCTCGCGACAGACGGGGCACGCGATCTCTGCGTGACCGTGATAGCGCTTGCATTGCGATTCCAGACAGGGCTTGCAGAGCGTGTGGCCGCCCTTGCAACCCACCTCGTACGGCGTAAGGTACTCCGAACAAATGCAACATTCCACATCTTTCAGAAGCTCTCGAATCAATCGAGATTCCGCAAGCAGCTTACGCATCGCTTCGTCCTCGTCGCGACTTGCATCGCCCGAGACCATATAATCGGCGCTTCCGTCGTGAGACGCGGCGGTATTCAGAAGCTCGTGTATTCTACTATCGTACGCTGTCGCCATAGCCGTGATGTCGTTGTACAGTTCGGCTCGATCGGTATCGATCCATTTATGCAGAAGGTTCCGTAAGCGTAGACGGGACTGGTCCGTGGGTACGAATTTATCGCACGAGGGATCGGTGCAAGTTTCGCACACCACGTTGGTCGCAGATTCGACTAAACCCGACGTAAGCAGTTCGCCATGTCCAACAGGCGCAGGCTGCATATCGGTGTTCACCGAGAACGACGACGACGACGATGCGATCCGCTTCATTAAAAAAAACTCACCAAGTATATTTGAAGGTTGTTGTCGTGTGCGCACCGCGTGTGTGCACACGACGGCGGTGTAAATTCGAACCGCCTTAAAGTGGCCGAGCGCTCACGATGGTCGCGCGATGGTTACGATGCCTCGTATATCGTTCATAAGGTGGATCCGAGCAAAGGAAAATGACGGACGTGTCAAAATATATTTTGCACGCGTTTGCGACACGGTCGCCCAGAAAATAAAAATCGCTGATTCATCGCGCAGCGCGCTCTTACAAACAAGACGCGCCGCTCCCGATATCTCATAACACCGTTATGTTTCTTCAATCAAGATTGGCGTACGCGGTGAGAGCAAGCTACGCGACGATCCTGTTAGGGCTATGCGCGCTCTCCGGTATTTTGTATATTTTGATACTGGTCATGTTTTTCTACGGAGATTCTCATCCTTGCAAAACGCACTTCGATATGCACGGTAGGCTTGGAAATGTGGTCGACGCTTTGATCTCAGCGAAGATGTACCAAACGCATTCCGGCTGCAAAGTAACTTACAGCTTCGCGGCAGTCACCCACACGGAGGTGAACGATATCATACCCGCGCTTTCGGTAGAGGACGATATGTTTGCTTTTAAAAGGCTGGAGGACGTGGGCTTGTCCCACCACGCCTGCCGCAACACAAATGTGATCGACGAATGTGAGGGTGCCGTCGCTTTCCGAAACACCTGGACGAAGATTCCTGTGCGCAACGCCATTTACTCCACCTGCACCGCTTTCATAGCGAACACCTCCCAGGCACTGAGCTCGGAAGGTATAAGCGATCAATATACCGATGTGGCCAAGCTATTTCGATGTGGAAGCGAGCCACCCGTCGTGTTCGATGCGGTCATTCATATTCGCCTCGGGGATAAACTGGACCACGACGCCGAGTACGTGCGCGAACACACGGATAGATTTCGCATCGCGAACGAAACGGAATACGCGAGGCAAGTGGAGAGACGCCTTCATCAGTTTAGTATCAACCGTAGTTCGACGGCAATCAGCCTGGACTATCATCGACTGCACCTTGACCGAACACGACGCATGTTTCCTGAGATGATCGTGTTGCCCGAGGACCTGAAGTTGAACTACTGCACGATGCAAAACGCGAAGCTGGTTCTGACACACGACTTTTCTTCGTTTTCGTGGACCGCGTCCCAGATAGCGAACGCGCCATACTACGTGCACGATGGTTGCGGCACGGGGAAGTGCGTACGGTACAAATGCGAGACGTGTGCGAGGCAAAAGATTATTGGTCCGTAGGCACGATACATGCGAACTAAAGCGTGCGATATGAAAAGTGAAGTAAATTTGCAGCTTTGAAACAATCAACCGGGCTGGACATCACAGACAGCTACGCGATGTTTGCGTATCTACGCACACGCGGTGTGCGCATTCATTCTTGAGTGTAAAAAACATTGGATAACGATTAACACCATATAGATACTCCTACACTGGAATTTCTGACTTGAGAGGGCACGTATGCCACAGCCCCTAAGCCCTAGCGTAGAGTTAAATCGTGATGTGTGGAAATCTCTTTACAAACCAGCGTATCACCAAATGCCCAGCGGATTTCTAAGCTACGGTGGCATTGTCTTATTTACCCATCAAACAAGCAGTGAATAGCGTGTTGGGTATTGAATCGATACACACTATGGACTAGTATGCGCTTCAGTTGTGATTCTGATGATTTCTACTTTCACACGTTTTGTGACTTTGTGCGTAACTGCGCTTTATGGTTTCACCTTAGTAGTCTGCCCTGCCGTGCGTGATGCGGCACGGGATATTTCGTACATTACTCCAACGGTACTAGTGACGCCGAGCGGCAAAGTTGATGTAAACTATACAATATTGTCCGAGGATGCGGTAACAATCGAAGACCTGGTTAGACACAAAATTGACACTGATTTTTGCCATGCCATTTTTTACTTGGGTGCGCGGTACGTCGCAAGTGATGTTAAAAACTTGGAGGGACGTTTTTGGAAAGAGATGAAAAAACACTTTCAGCAAAGTTCGGCCAATCTTACTTTTAACGAATCCTGGCCAAGAGTTGGTCATAGGCGCCACGAAAGTGATATCAGTTTTCAAATTAAGAACATATACATCGATGACTTAGGTATAGTAGACGCGATGTGGATCAATGTATCCTCTTTACCTTGTTGTAAACAGCGTTTTGCACGGAACAAAAACAAATGGCTCGATGGTTAATTGACCGATACGTTTGAAAGCTTCCGGTCCAGCTGCTGATTTCGTTTGCGCCGATCCATCTGAATCTCGCAGTACGTGTGCACCACGTCCACGGTGGCGTCGGCACCCATTTGGCGCAACGCCGCCACGCAATCGTAAACACACGCGCACGCACCAGCGCAAGATCTACCCATGCTGAAGAGCACGCTGTTCCGTGTGATGTCGTCGGTCAACCGCACGGTGTACGCGTTGCGCAGATCGCACTTGCCGCACATTTGACACGACGCATCCAAATCGTTGCACGCGTGCATGGTCCACTCCGCGCGTCGATGCTCGTGCACGACCGCTTGTTCGTAGGCGTCGATGACGTTGACATCGCTGCGAATCTCCACGCCAAGGTGAAGGGCCGGTCGCACGAGCAGAAGAAACAAATCGCGCGCGATGCCGGTCAGCGGGGGCGTGGTGCCGGACACTATTGCGGTGTGCCTGTTCCAGTTCCACGACACGTGCGGCATGCACAACGTAGGCGACGCGCTGTCGTTGCGTGGATAGACCCCCGGTGTTTTCCACCACATACGCGCATCCGTTATGGCGCGCGCGGACCACTTCTTCCAGTCGTCGTTGAGGTACAGATGAGATTGGACGGAGGCCTCTTGAACGCACTCCGGTGCTATGTAATCCTCACCAGCGCGCGCCCACGTATCGCGGTTTTCGACGTACCAAGCCACGTGCAACTTCGACCGGCTCGTGACGGCGATGACCACGGCCTCCTGCGGCTCGGCCTCGTCTTCCACCCAGACCGAAACGGCCATCCCCGGCACGATGCACAGAGTGCGCGCGTGTATTTCCGTCACGCTCGAGGGCGTGCCTCTAGCCAACCACACGACGTTTCCGTCCACAAAAGAACTGTACATCACGACGCGCGTTTCGTCGTTTTCCGTGTTCAAATCTTCAGGGCTTGACGCTCGTGTACCAGAAACGGTAATACGCGCCGCCCCGTCGTCGGCGTCGCCGTCATCCGGATCGCTCCGGTCCGTACGATCTGGCGTCGTAAGCAGATTAGTGGTCCGGCGACGGCCGCGACGCTCGTTAGTTGAAGTCACGCAACCTGCGAGGGCTGCCGCGTCTTTTAGCACCTCGGAAAGATTCGTACGATTCGACGCGTCAGAAATGTCGCTGCCACCGGTCGCCTCGGACGTATGCTGAACGCTTTGCAAAGCGCGTACGCACCGGCGATATTTACGGTCGTAGTGTATCGCGCGTTTTTTGTAAAATTTGGCTGTGTTTAGAATGCGTTGTAACCGATCGAGGCTCTTCATGTCCATGATATAGGTATTTTATGTGGACGCGTTGATGAACCAACACGCTGAGCGCATTAATAATTAAATTTGGTGTCACGCGCTGCATTGAGTGGGCACATGCGCCACCGATTGGGTGTGAAGCGGTATTTTAAATCGTGGCGAACCTTATTGGGAGAAACACGTTGGTGACAACAACACGGGCGCGGATGAGCGGTGTAGACAGCGCGGCGACATGAGTGTTCCAACCTCTGAAACTGACTCTCGCGAACGACAGACCCACGATACGTGCCCCTCGACTCGCATCGCAACCGCGCGACGCACCCGTGAACGCGAGCTACACGATTGGCAAAAAAAAAAGCATAAATGAAGGTAAAACACCGTGGTATATATATATAGCCGTGAGACTGTGGCGTAGTACCTGGGACAGAGGCCGATGGCGTTGCGTTGTTTGCCCATATCAAAAAACGAGGCGCATGACCGCAATTCTGCAATTCATCGCAACGGCCAGCGTACTAGCCGCGCGTACCGTCGCCGACACGCACTGCTGCGACGCGCCGTTGCTGCTCGCCACTCTGCGCGCGCACGACGGCGGGCGACTGGATGTTTCGGACGCGGTGCACGTTCTGTGGAGCACCGCCGGGTGTAACGTGGGCGCCTCCACAATTGTGCGCCATTGTACAACTTTCCTAATATTGAATCTTTTTTGGAACCGTTCGAGAGTCTTTCCATTAAAAAATAAATAAAAAGTGAACAATATGCATTTGTTACTGAAATTATTCCACATCATGTCCACATCATATCCACCTCATGTCCACATCACGTCCTCACGTCCACATCATGTCCACATTATGTCCACATCACACATATGTTGGGGTCTCTCACCATTCTCGAACTTTTGGGTTCGAAAGTCTCGAAAGTTCGAAAGTCGTCATGCGTCGGGTGTGTCATAGGGCAGGTCTCTCATCATTCTCGAACTTTTGGGTTCGAAAGTCTCGAAAGTTCGAAAGTTGTCATGCGTCGGGTGTGTCATAGGGCAGGTCTCTCACCATTCTCGAACTTTTGGGTTC
>LGRX02015812.1:0-18748 GCA_001247695.2 Cymbomonas tetramitiformis | reverse complement strand
CTTGCTTTGGGCCTCGTGCGCCTCGGGGGGTGCCTCGCCCGCATCTCTGCACAATATCGTCCCAACATGTTTTCAACATCCCATCAACATGTTGCAGCCATCACGATCGCGTGCTGCAGCATTATTGCAGCGAGCCACGTGAGGAATGGTGGGAGGGAAATCATGCCCCACGAGAGCCCCTTATTACCTTGCACTCCCGCCGGCTAGTGGAGGGCTCGTGGGTGACTCAGCATTGGGCGGCGGGGGGGTATCTCCTTGCTTTGGGCCTCGTGCGCCTCGGGGGCGCCTCGCCCGCATCTCTGCACAATATCGTCCCAACATGTTTTCAACATCCCATCAACATGCTGCAACCATCACGATAGCGTGCTGCAGCACTATTGCAGCGAGCCACGTGAGGAATGGTGGGAGGGAAATCATGCCCCACGAGAGTCCCTTACCTTGCACTCCCGCCGGCTAGTGGAGGGCTCGTGGGTGCCTCAGCATTGGGCGGCGGGGGGGTCTCCTTGCTTTGGGCCTCGTGCGCCTCGGGGGGCGCCTCGCCCGCATCTCTGCACAATATCGTCCCAACATGTTTTCAACATCCCATCAACATGCTGCAACCATCACGATATCGTGCTGCAGCACTATTGCAGCGAGCCACGTGAGGAATGGTGGGAGGGAAATCATGCTCCACGAGAGTCCCTTACCTTGCACTCCCGCCGGCAAGTGGAGGGCTCGTGGGTGCCTCAGCATTGAGCGGCGGGGGGGTCTCCTTGCTTTGTGGCTACTACCCAAATTCATGGTCCTACCACAAGGACCAATGGACAATTGCGGTTTCGATCACTAAATCGACTATTTGAGGCACAGGCAACATTTGCACATGATATTTATGAGTTAAATGAATTTTATTTCTTATAGCGGCGGCCCCCATGAGACTTTAGGTGTGTGGTTGAACGACACGCTTTAGGGGTGTAATTTCACCAAAAGCTTGAAGAAAATGGTGGTCCTACCACAAGGACCACCGTCATTTTGAGTATTAGGAGTCACATGGGGGGCTCACGGTGATGCTCATGGTTATACATCTTGAGTTTATGACCAAATAAGATAACTGAATCGGTCACTTCGCACCCTCATCATCATTTCCGCTCTATTTCAGCATGGCGCATGTTCAACACAATGCAAATTCCGAATTTAGTGAATTTCGGACTTTAGAAATTGGCATTCATCCATTCTAAAATGTACACGCCAGTCGAAAAATAAGATATTTGGATGATGTTAGACTTTCAGAAATTCGCAATACATACATACTTGAAGATTTAATGTGCCGCACACACCAACCTTGCGATATATGCCCTTCTAGCAAGCAATTATGATGGCTGGCTGGTCAGCTCGCGTGACCACTGTTTTAGGGGGGAAACCAACGAGCCAATATATTAGAGGGGAAGCCAACGAGCCAACGAGCCAATATATGCATTCCAACCGGGCCTACCGCCCAAATATGATTGGGACATATGTATAGGTTCAATTTGATGGTATCCGCGCAGGTGTAGTGTTGATATATGATTAGTAAAAAATTATTGAAGATGAGTCACTAATTTGCCACATTTTGAATGTTCCAAAAAATCCGTTTTGAAAAATTTGAGTGTAGAGGTTTGAAATGCGTTCGTCATGGATATATGGGATGGATATAGGCCAAACCAGCGTTCAAATAAATTAATATAGGACCTATATATACCACCTTTCATTGGTTAGACACCACAAATCACGGGAGATGGCCAATTAAATTATCGGAACAATGGTCCTCGTGGTAGGACCAAATCGTCGATTTGGTCCTACCACAAGGACTGCGGGGCAGTAGCCATTTGGGCCTCGTGCGCCTCGGGGGGCGCCTCGCCCGCATCTCTGCACAATATCGTCCCAACATGTTTTCAACATCCCATCAACATGCTGCAACCATCACGATATCGTGCTGCAGCACTATTGCAGCGAGCCACGTGAGGAATGGTGGGAGGGAAATCATGCTCCACGAGAGTCCCTCACCTTGCACTCCCGCCGGCAAGTAACGACCATATCGCAAAAATGAGACACGCGGGCGCAAATGAGAAAAAATGAGAAAGCATTAAATTGTCTGCCAAAGGCTAGGGGTTTTTTTGGGAAGAATTTTAGAGCCATTTGGGAAGAATTTGACATTGGTTCTTTTTGGGAAGAATGATGAGAACTGACTCATGCGTGCGTGCTTATACGTGACACTGACGCGCATGAGTCGCCGCACGGTGGGATTTATACTGGCCATACCAGCCTGAAAAGGTCCAACGCAACGCAACGGCAAACTCTCGCTATAGCCGATGTGGCGCAATAGCATTCACATCTTGGATACATTACGTGATACATTAGTCACGAGAGAAACGTTGGAAATGTAAATTCATTAATCTTCACCGTGAACTGAAAATGTAGCAATATCTGCATTCAATCGTGCGTACCCGCGAAAAAGTCGCAGTGGGGTACGCCACAATGGGGTGTATGGCATATGACTGCATTTTTGTACGGTATGACATTTTGAGACGCAAAAGATTTGGTTGGTTTTTGACAGATTCACCTCGCGGCATGCGTATGATGCTCGCAGTCGAGTGTCATTGTCCCATTTTACAGCAGATGTCGCTTTGAGCATTTTGCGATGTACAGATGCTATTTGTTAACTATGCAATTTCAACTTAACGCGGAACGCGCTCTCCCTCGCAGTGAGACCCTGTACAGCCAGGCGAAGATTTCTAAGATTATGTGTTCATCTAAGTAACTTATTCCTATCTAATATTATCACAGATTTCTACTGAGTCCGTGGGTATCCGCATCGCGGAGAATGATAACCGCTTTCGTTACTTTTGGAAGTCTCGAAAAACCTAAAATCCCGCTCACTATACCCACATGCACGCGCCAGCCCTTAGCGAGATTTGTGGTTGGCCGTTCAGACTGTACGAAATGATGTTGAAAGATAACACATATGACATAATATTTTGGTAAACGGTTCCCTCATCCGCTGTGCATGCTTGCTTGCAAGCGAGCGCGCGGATGAGGGACGAAACCCTAGCGGAAACGTGGACGCGGTGGACATCCGCGTTTTTGCTAGGGTTGACAGCGCGCTGTCAGATGCTAAAAAAGTGTTTGCTATGCGTATATGATATGCGTGGTACGCTTGTGCTATGCATGAATATATGTTGTTCCTAACACGCCCAACAATAAGTATGCTAAGTTTCGATGCTTGAGGTCTCTCTCTCAGACCTCTACCTCACGCTGCTGGAAAGTGACTTACGGGGTCACGTAAGTCACTGTCCAGCAGCGTGAGGTAGACGTCTGAGAGAAAACACCTGAGCGGACAGAGGTTTGTTCGACGTGAGCACGTGACGGAGCGGAGGCTAGACACGTCATCATACCACGGATATACGAATGGAAAATATAAAAATTAAATTTCACCAACCAATATTTTGGTGAATATAAACCTTTGGTATATACACTACATCACGGCCAGATTATTGGCTGGGGAAAAATGATTCCCGCAAGACTTTTGGTTATTGGTCATCCAGACCACAGGCTAACATGACCTGGAAGCTATCTTCCTGGAATCGTAAAATGTTTATAAATATATATGGTATTTTGTCTATTGTACGATTTATACTCATCGTGGCAAAATGTTATGTTATGAGGACTGAGAGTGTCACTCGACTGTCACAAGAGAGGGAAACCAGATTTCAACTTGAATTGTCCAGTGTGCCACACACTCATACGCGTGAATATATGTCGCGTGCGTCACGCATGAGTCATTGTCAAAAATCTTCCCAAAAATGACCCATGTCACAATTCTTCCCAAATGGCTCTAAAATTCTTCCCCAAAAAGACTTTTTCCTCTGCCAAATTGGTTTTTGGGGTTCTGAATGACAAATATGAGGGTTAATTTGAATAGTCCTTGAAGGAAGTTCGAAAAATCTGGTTTTTGACTCTTCAAAGTAGCCACGCGAGTCACGCGTGCGGCAAGAAAACGGGAAAGGTGGAAGTATCGTGTTAGGTGTGGAAAGTTATGATTTTGCCTTATGTTTGTGAACGAAATGTTAGATTTTTGCACTATCAGAATATGTAATATTTTGACATTTCCAAAAATGCAACTATTTGCTTACATGGGAGAGATCCAGCAGATTTATGGCCCATTTTAGGGTGTTTGGAGGGTCACGTAGTAAAATACTTCTCATCGGGCGAAAGTGAGCAGCAAAGGAGATATTTTCAAAAGCTATTATGCTGGAAAAGTTGTTCGGGACTGAAAACAACCAGGGGTGATGCTTCCTCAGGCTTCATGTCACCCAACATGGGCATTCAGCGGGTCAATTTGCCCTGAACAGGCTATTCCAGCACGATTCTCGGCAGCTAAGAAGACCGGTTAACTGTATTATTTCGCGGGAAACATTAAAATACGTCAGAGGGAAAATATCCCGCGGCAGGTGTTCCTACAGGTGTGCTGCACATGGATATATCGGGGCGTCCAAGGTTCAGGGTTTTAGGGTATATGTTGGAGGAGTCGTAACCGGAGGTCGTTTGCACACACCTGCGTTCGTGACATAGAACCACAACCCGCACCTTAGACTACCTACACCAGTAGTATGGCCAATATTGGAATATTGCAGTATTGGATATGGCCATTCGATACTTTTACGTTTCGCGACTGCCAGTTACAACAAGCCCAATGGGTTCCTGAAGACCCTTTAATTCTCCGCCGCTTGTGGCAGCAAGCGCGGGAACAAGCAAACGAAGACTGGGAGGACTTCGGGCGAAATGCAGTTAATCTCAGGACCTATCACTGGTGGGGCTTTTGGCCGATGTACGTCCACGGCCATAGATCCAGCGAAAGGTTCGGTGTGAGGCATCTCGTGTACTGGTATGAGGGCGCTGGCTACTGGCATGCTGCACATGATATATTACATAATATGTTATTTAAATAATACTTTATATTTACATATATTTACAAACAAGATTCATATAAGCTGCAGGCATGAGAAGATGTTGCAAAAATATTTCAAATCTGAATGCACGATGATGCTTGTGTTGCAAACATGAATGTGGTGGGGGGAAATGTGCAAGTTGTATTAAAGTGTTAAAATGATGAATTAAGCTATATACAATGATATTATTCACAATTTTACGATTCGCTACAAGGTTAAATCATCTCTGCTAACCATAGGCTTCTACACGCGTCGACTTCAGCAAGACTATCATCTACACGCGTTGACTTCATCAAAACTAAACTCGAGTAACTATCAACCTACAACATATAGAAGACGAAGCTAAATAGAATGGAAGATCACTTCCCCCCTTGGGCGTTTTCAACCGATCTGAAAAATAAAGCCAAGTAGCCAACGGTTAGCGAGGGGAAGAAAGAAAATCAACTACCAAACTACTTTTCCAAAACTGAATCATCAACTTGTAAACGATAGCGAATAAACGGAAAGTCGCGAGGGGTACCTTTGGAAGGGCTTCGGAAAATTCGTTCTCGTCCTTGCGCGTTTTCAGCCCATCTAAATAATCCAACAAAAAACCAAATAACCGACGGTTAGTACATCGCAGATTCAAATAAGTATTAAAACACTCTCTTTAAACTAAAATATCGTCCCATAAACGATAGCGAATAAGTCTCGAGGTCTCGATGGGCTGAAAAATTACCTCTCTTCCTTATGAGTTTTCGGCCCATCAGAAAAACAAGGCCCAACTACTAAGGCTTAGTAAAGCGGAGAAACGCATTAGACGGTCAAAACACCTTAGAAAATTAAACTATCATAGACGATGGTGAATAGCCTAAAAGTCTCGAGGCGTTCGATGGGATGAAAATGTACTTCTCCTCCTTGTGAATTTTCAGCCCATCGATCGTTCGCCCCAAGACAACGCGCCGAGCACATCGTAAGGCTTCAACTGTGAAAGTAAGTTTTTATCTGAACACACACGCACGTACGTGCAAACAATTCGCAGATATGCCATAGCCAGAACTGAAAAACAAGCCCCTCTGCATGTGCAGTCCCAGCACATACAGACTCGAGTGTGTGTCCACAGGTGTGCAACGCAACGGTGAGCTGAGGTGTAGCTCACAACGACAAGTTCGTCTGCACTGAGCCCCGCTGACCAACACCACGCGATGGCCGAATCGTGTCACAGTGTCGTCGTGCGATCCCTGGACAGATGGATTTGAATTTCCGCGACAACTTGGTCCGTGTCATGTCATACATTTCATGTCGATGATTTCGTGCATGACTACTGTGTCACAGGAGAAGGTCATTTCGTGACCCTTGTCGATTTGAATGACTCAGATTTTTCATGCCTTTGATCCACAGGTGGAAAATCGTTTTACGCGATCACGGTGACACTGATCCCGTCGAATTTCGTGCTTGTACGTTTTGTGACACCCCTTCCTCAGGTATATTTCGTCTCGTTCGATTCGCCATCGAGCGGTGCAGCTTTTCTCTGAAATTTTTCTTTTTTGCCAAATATCGAAAAATTAATTTATTATGGGGTTAGTGCAGCATGCCCTGCAGCAGTTTTTGCAGCACTTGACGTGCTGCACAAGGTATTGGAGTATGTTGACGAGTGCTGCAGAATTTTTAGGGTGGTATGTAGGGGTCACGTTAAGTGAGACACGATATTAGCGCATATCCTCAGAATGTTGCAAATCCCTGCAGCGTGGATGCAGCGTAGGTAGAATTTACGGGTTTTTCATTTCGAACAAAATTTTTCGATTTCGGTGACCCCTAGTGTGCTGCAAATATAATTTTAGCTGCATCAGCGCTACAAGCATTTCATCAGCGCTACTGGCATGCTGCAGTATGCTGCTGCAATGACCCCTGCCATGAGTCCCCAAAAAGGTACAAAACCTTTGGTTCTCAAATCGTGTGAGGCTTGGCATATGGCCTTAGGAGCAAAACTTTGCAGCATACACGGTGTTGGCTTTTTGTGAGGGGGTCATATCTGTTCGATTTTTGTTTTTTCGTTAAGGTGGAAAAGTGGTCAGCATGTTGCAGCATGTTGAGGTATGTTGCGGTATGTTGCGGGCAAGCTACAAATGTGTTGCAGCCAGCTGCAAACATCACGTTTCCGGTAACTGAGTGGTGTATGGAATGGCACTTACGCACAGTATGGTTCGCAGCAACCTCTTCGTTCTTGGCACTAAGCGACCTCGCCGTGGGACATCCCCACCAAGTGATGAGCAGCGGCAGCCCACGTTTGGGCCTTCGGCACGAGCCGCCGCCCTCGCACAAGGGCTTGCGGTGCCGACTTCCAAGGCGAAGCCCGGGCATCCAAATCATGCAAAAGGTGGGAGCTCAGCACGTGATGACACACCCTTACGGACATCCTTACGACCTCGCTCCCGAGTACTCGAACTATTACCCCGAGGTAGCGAAAGGTTGCTTACACGCTGTACTATATTGCATCGGTATTGCAGCAGTGTTGCAACATGTCTTCAATGTGTTGAGCATATACTGACAATACGGCGAATTCACAGGGAGAACTCGGCGCGCACGAAGTCAGCAGCCGGTCGCCGTTTAACATGGGTTCACAAGTATTGAACACTGTAACCCTTGAGAGACCCTCATGCGAAGCCTCGGAGGTCAAACCAACCATCATGTTTCGATATTGGATAGTATTGAAGATATCTAGCAA
The DNA here is from genome assembly GCA_001247695.2 of Cymbomonas tetramitiformis. NCBI lineage: Eukaryota > Viridiplantae > Chlorophyta > Pyramimonadophyceae > Pyramimonadales > Pyramimonadaceae > Cymbomonas > Cymbomonas tetramitiformis. Next base: position 11,083 of record LGRX02015812.1, on the reverse strand, counting down.
GTCGCTCGCGTGATTGATATGAATTAGAGCCCGCGCGGTGATGGAACATAACCCACACTCGCCAGAAATACGAAATTCGCTTTTTTTTTAAGGACGAAAATTATTGAATTGCCTCCGCGCGAACGTGTGACATAAGCACATAAGTCATGGTATGACGGCCGCGAAGGCTTCTAAAATTCGATATGTATGTATACTTGGTCAGTTTAATTGCTCGTGGCCTATCCATATGCATGGAATGCGGTAATGGTGTCATTCATATTGTCAGGTGTGGTGGCAGGTAAGCGCCCAAATTTGCCATTTCCACCCGCACCCGCACCCGCACCCAAACCGGCCATAACTTCCTCGATACTTGGAACCAGTGACCTATAAAGTGTTATATTACATCCATATACCTCACATGACACTGCAATATGAATATACGGCATATTAATGGCGGCAAACACCCAAAAGTCCAGCCAGGATCAATTACAGCTCATCTGCTAGACCCACTCACAAACTAAATTCCCCAAAAATTATTTCCCGCTGCATGATGCTACAAAATTAGTTTCTCGTAGTCAAAAATATCATTTTGAATCATAGTTGGGCGATGTACGGCGCCTGGGCACCCGTTGGAATGATTACGAGCATGCTACTTGTGTATGCGTACTGGTACTCAATCTACCAGGCCCTAGCACCTCGTCCCCAACACTCAATCGTGCACCTCCAATATCAACCATGCCCAACTCGGTACGTCTCGTAGTCCGGATTATCGTATCAAATCATGCCCGCGCGATACGATATGGCGCTAGGGCGCCCATTGGGGTGATTCCTAGCATGCTACTTGCGTACGCGTGCACTTGTGCCGACTGTGAGGTCTTAGCGCATATCCGACACTCAATCATGCATCCCCGACAACGTATAGGCCCCGTTCAATGCTGGTTATAGTCCAAAATGTCATTTTGAATAATACTTGGGCGATGTGCGGCGCTTGGACACCCGTTGGAATGATTACGAGCATGCTACTTGTGTATGCGTACTGGTACTCGAACTACCAGGCCCTAGCACCTCGTCCCCAACACTCAATCGTGCACCTCCAATATCAACCGTGCCCAACTCGGTACGTCTCGTAGTCCGGATTATCATATCAAATCATGCCCGTGCGATATATGGCGCTAGGGCGCCCGTTGGGGTGATTCCTAGCATGCTACTTGCGTACGCGTACACCTGTGCCGATTGTGAGGTCTTAGCGCATATCCGACACTCAATCATGCATCCCCGACAACGTATAGGCCCCGTTCAATGCTGGTTATAGTCCAAAATATCATTTTGAATAATACTTGGGCGATGTGCGGCGCTTGGACACCCGTTGGAATGATTACGAGCATGCTACTTGTTTATGCGTACGAGTACTCGAACTACCAGGCCCTAGCACCTCGTCCTCAACACTCAATCGTGCACCTCCAATATCAACCATGCCCAACTCGGTACGTCTCGTAGTCCGGATTATCATATCAAATCACGCCCGTGCGATATATGGCGCTAGGGCGCCCGTTGGGGTGATTCCTAGCATGCTACTTGCGTACGCGTACACATGTGCCGACTGTGAGGTCTTAGCGCATGTTCAACACTCAATCATGCATCCCCGACAACGTATAGGCCCCGTTCAATGCTGGTTATAGTCCAAAATATCATTTTGAATAATACTTGGGCGATGTACGGCGCTTGGGCACCCGTTGGAATGATTACGAGCATGCTATCTACTTGTATCACGTTGGATCGCTTGGAATATATTATACTGTTTTACGCATGGCATATATGGATGCATTTCGTACCTTTATGGAACCAATTGCCAGATACCAACGGGACCTATGACCTAAACATGATTGGGTATGGTGTATACCTTCAATTTGAATGCTTACGCGCGTGATTCGGTGGTGTGGTGGGTTTCTAAAAAATTATTGAAAATATCGCATGCCAATTGACAGACCTTTGTGAACTGGCGAATCAAGAAAATCACTACCCCTATGGCATTATGCATCCATTCAGAAGCCTACAAGTGAAATATCAACCAATGGCGCATATGGCAACTAAATTTAGGTCATAATTGTGCTCGGATATGCGGGGTAGCACCAGTGGACCACCGGGGGTGCCTGAAATTTTTTATTGAAATTCAATACTTGTAACAGTATTGAATACGATTTCAATACTGTCACAAGTATCGGCGGGCAGTAGCCATATGGGGAAACGCGCATCGCTATCGTTCATCCATATGTTCTATTTCCAGCAGAGACACGTGATGCCAATGAACGTCCAGAGTGGGTTGTAAGGTGCGACCGTACGACAACTATTTACCCGCGTCCACTTTCTTGTGATACGTTTGCAGCATAATTCCGGTACGTCTGCAGCGCTTTGAGGATATGCTGCATGCATATTCCAGGTATGGTGGCATCAAATTCGTCATGCAGATAACCATTGGCGGCGTGTTCTACACTTTTTAAAATGTGACTGGCTGCCGCTGCCCACACCGACCCAGATCACGAACTTCAGCAATAGGAATTCCATCCTTGGGGTGGACAAGACTTCAATGGCCTTCTACACCTTCAAGCCATGGGACACGTCCGAGCACACCATGGACAACCGAGAGTCCTTCCTCTTAGCCAATCACGTCCAAGCGCGAGTGTTGATAGCCAAGCATCCCTGCATGGAATCCGCGGTGGTGCTGGATACTAGCGATCAGAACATGGAAAACCTGGCGCGAGACGGTGACATTCCTAGGCCCATAGGTAGTGACGGACACTTCGACACGTGTGGAAAGTGCGGGTCCGGTGGCGAGCTCCTTATGTGTGAGCAGGCAGGCTGCCGGGAGGCTTAGCATTTGCAATGTGCTGGGCTCACAGACGTACCCATTGGATCGTGGTTCTGCAAGGAAAATTGTGACTCCTAGGATTTGAAAATGCATTGCAGCATACCTTTAATATGTTGTTAGCATGTTCTGTATATGCTACATATATAGTGTAAATAATGTGGATGTTTGAATGTCCGAATAATTGCATGATTGATAGAGTTTTCGTGTGCATATTCCCCGGGTTGAAAGCATGCGTCAGGACTGTGGCATATGTGGTGTGCGTATGCCTCGACTGGAGGCATGGATCAGATTGACGTGTTGTACATGTGCTGCACATAATTATGTCCCGATTGCAGAACAGCTGCGGGATAGCTGTGAGATAGCTGCAGGATAGCTGCAGATGTCACCCGCGTGCAGACGTGCTGCACGGCGTAGCTGCATATGTGCTGCACATCTATTCTTGCAACACGCCTGTGGTACGTCTGCAGCACAATGCTGCACACCTGCTACATGCGTGTTACAATCCTTGCAGCACAATTCCATTTCTGCAGCACTTTTCCCGCTCCGGCTCCAGGTACCCCCAAATCCTAACTTACGCGATACTCGTCGAAATGCCGTGAAAACTTGCCAACATAAGGTCAGACTCTTCCATAAATGATACCAAGCGATAGCGGACGATTCGGATATCATCCGAGTGATTCAGCTAGCATGTGCCCTTTTCAGTGGCGATTATCAATCGCGGCATCAGCATGCTGCAGGATGTACTGCAGCGTGTCTGCAGCACTTTGCCTCTTGTGGTACGTCTGTGGTACGCCTGCAGCAGCCACGTGTGCAGCAGTGTGCTGCAGTGTGCTAAAAACGTAGGGTGCTAGAGGGGGCAGAGCCCCTAGAGCAAAACGATGCAGTCAGGGGTGCCTCCCCATAGAGCGAAAGCCAATGCCGCTGGGGTAAATCCAAGATTGTTCTATGGGCACGCGAACTCGCCCAGATCTTGCGTCGCGGGCACGGCTCGAGGCCATCCGGGCCCGTCCGCACCCTGCATGTCGCGGGATGCGCGCACGTCGGGCTCCCCGCCGTGCGCGGCGGGGGGATGTATGTGTGGGGTGCGTCACATGTGAAACCCCATCAGCGGGGGCTCCGGTGGTCTCAGAACATTGCTGACGCACGCGAACTTGTCCAGATCTTGCGTCGTGGACACGGCTCGAGGCCATCCGGGCCCGTCCACACCCTGCCTGTCACGGGATGCACGCACGTCGGGCTCCCCGCAGTGCGCGGCAGGCTGGGCTGTGTGGGGTGCGTCACGTGTGAAACCCCGTCAGCGGGGGCTCCGTTGGTCTCAGAACATTGCTGACGCACGCGAACTCGCCCAGATCTTGCGTCGTGGGCACGGCTCGAGGCCATCCGGGCCCGTCCGCACCCTGCATGTCGGGCTCCACGCCGTGCGCGGCAGGGGTGTGGGGTGCGTCACAAAGGTCACATGTGAAACCCCATCAGCGGGGGCTCCGTTGATCTCGGAACATTGCTGACGCACGAGAACTCGCCCAGATCTTGCGTCGCGGGCACGGCTCGAGGCCATCCGGGCCCGTCCGCACCCTGCATGTCGCGGGATGCACGCACGTCGGGCTTTCCTCTCTGGACTTTCTTAGTTCTTTAGTAACTTAGATTCCGATGCAAATGATATATACATGTTGAAAACCATGTGAATTTAACAGATGTGGTAAAAGATTTAATACAATGTAATGTGTGGCAAAGGATTGATGAAATTCCGATGCAAATGATAGATAAATGTTGAAAACCATGTGAATTTATCAGATGTGGTAAAGGATTTAATACAATGTAACATATATGGCAAATGATTGATGCCAACTTCATTAATGAAGCGATGTACAAAATTTGTCAGTGATTACTATTAGATATGAGTGAGAACTCACACACACTTGTGACATGCATTCATGTCGCGGTTGCCTTAAACCATGATATGGTGGCTCAAGGTTGCCAATGTGTATGGAGTTGAGTTTTCTCTTTTGTTCCTAGAAAATAAGGAGATGTGTTTTATCTCTTGGCGATAACATGCCACCGATTCAATGCTCGCAATATTCGTTGATCGAAGCATCTACTAGGATCATGTTTCATGAACACTCGTTAGTTTAATATTATGCGCGCCCACCGCTCGTAGTCTATAATAGGTAGCGTGAAGGTACTTGTGGCTACTGCCCCGTCGTTCACGACCGGCATACCATGGCTTATGTGCTTATGCCACACGTTCGCGCGGAGCCAATTCCAAAAGAAAAATCCTCGAAAAAAACAAATTTTAGATTTCTGGCGGGCGTGGGTCATATGCCATCGCCGTGCGGGGCCTAATCCGTACCAATCACGCAAGTGAGTTGCTAGATACCTTACATACCTTCCAATTTCGAAACACGGTGGTTGGTTTGACCTCCAAGGCCTCGGAAGAGGGTCTCTCAAGGGTTCTAGTAGTGTTCAGTACGTGTCACAGTACTGTATGTGCGAATTAATTGATTTCAGGCTTTGCACCCCTTGAAAGCATGCCGTATAAAAGCGTGTCTAAATTCATTTGTACTCTATAGCGAACTCTACCGAAATATGAAACCTTGGTGCTGGCGCCGCAGGCAATTTTTCCTGAAATTATTGCCGTTATCAATGAAAATTTAAGAAAATAGCTGGCTAATTGAAAGAAAATGGCTTACTATTCTTCGAGTCATCTATATGCCGACGTCGGTGGGCGGGGGGTACCAACTCGATGAGTACGGCTGGTTGGCCCAAAATCCCTGTTTTCTTAAATATGGGCGATTACTGTACTCGACAACTGGCGCGCACATAGGAATAAACGCGTTGGTCGAAGCAATTCACAACGATAAGTAAGAATATAGCAATATACCTGCAATAGAGCGTTCAGATGTATCTCTTCGACGCTTCTTCCTATCGGCCTCCTCAGTAGCGGCCGCTTCGTTTTCTCCTTTTGATTCTCACGAAACGCTCGAATCTCTCCCTCATAGTCCGCAAGGTGCTTGATAGGTTCCCATGTGTCATGTTTATCAGTGAAACCCTCCCAACCTATGAGCCATTGGGTCGTGGTTCCACGAATACGCTCAGCTTTTATCTCACGGACAACGTACACGTTATCATCACTGCCGCCTGGGTCGAACGGGTTGAGTTGAGCGCGTTTCACAGGACCCTGACCTTGAGCGATCAAAGTCACCTTGTTGCTAGCGCTACTGTTTGCCTTGCGACCACGCTTTCCCATTATGAGGTATGAGTTGACCAGGTATGAGAGATTATGATGGCCCGTGAAAATTTAAGAGCTGCCGCCGCCCCCCCTCCCTTAAATTGTGGGCGCCATTTGGGGGTCGATCCTGTCTTGGCCATGGACTACCAATAAAGTCTTGGGATGTGTAGCATACAGGATCGATTCTGATAATCGATTGCCATATTTTGATACCGATATCTCAAATTCGATTTTCTAATCAATCGATTTCGATATATGATGATATCCAATCAAACAATTCCGATTTTCAAAGGGGGGTATCAATTAATACCGATAGTTATGCGATGCTAATCAATCAATTCCAATGATACCGATATTGTAAAATCAATTATCAATTAATACCGATATGAGCTAGTTATCGGTTTTCGGAGGGGTGATACCACTGGTATCGTTGCGCGGTAGCGCAACGATGCCAGTGGTGTCACCCCGTAGAAAACCGATAACTGGCTTATCGGATTTTTAAGAGTGGCCACGTCGGATTTGATATCGGTTGAAGCACTGTGTTATTACTTTCCACGTCGGATTGCGTACATTTCACGAGTTTGGAGTCCTCGAAGCGCACCGATCGATCGCATCGATCGCGATTTCATGACATTCTGAGAATAATTTAAATTTGAATTTGGCGGTGCGATTATTGTCATCTTTAATCTAAGGGTGTAAAACATCAACATCCGTCATTGCGTTGACCCGATGACGATTTTTTTGTGAGCATTTATCCTGATGCGAACCCACGGCTCCTCATTATTCGAAATTTGCCTTGACGATGCAGCACGTGTAAAGTGAGCCATCTGCTTGCGTTTTATGATGCTTCGCTGATTTCGTTGATTTTGCAGGTAACAAGTTCTGCAGTGCACACTTTCCGCTACTCTTCTGAATTTGCTATGCAGGTCGCGGCATACGTTGTCTCGTTTTCCTTGCTTTCCCCGGTGTACAATTTTATTCATGTTTCCTGTGAGTATTCGACACCTCGGTTCGAAGTTGGACACAAGAGCGCTGCATGCTGCAGCAACTCTTATGTACCCTGCGTGTTCCACGCACTGGGTTTAACTTCGCGACTTTTTTAGAAATGTGCTCCCATCTATGCGTGCCCTGCGCACGGGCATTTCGTCTTGTGGTTCCATCCCTTGCACGTTCTTATGCCGGTCCCCGATTCTCACTAAGGTTTTTCGCCCGGTAGATTTTCACAACCGTTCTGAGAGGCAGGGCAGTGCGACAGTCTTTGACTCGTCTCGGGGTCAAACCCGACTCTGTCGAATGCCAGGTGCGTAGTTCCTTTTGCTTGATGTTTTTCACCAATCGATATTTATACTGCTTGCCATGTTGTTCTAAGCCTGGTTGTTTGACAATGCAGACTTGTGGAAGTTTATTCACAGTTGCCAACGAAGATACCCACGGCAATATCGAACGTCAAGAAACATACAGGTGTGTTTATGCTTATCTACAAGTGCCAATGTACGTGTATATCATTCTTGTATGCCGTGTTTTTAAGCTGCGTAGCCCACCCCCCTACGTGAGAACTTTCGCACCGATAGTGCGTGCTCTGTTCCCATTTTTACTATTACTATTGTTGTGTCCCTCCAGGAATTCTGTACTTACGGAGAGATGAAGTACACCAAGTTTTTTTTTCCGCGTGGTACGTCGCTTTTTCACTCCGGCATTCCGTGTTTGCACTATTTTCCTGCTAAAGTGTTCTGACGCTTTGTTTAGTTCCCACAGATGGTTCACTCGCAACGAGGCTTACCCTTTACACTTTATGCGAGGAGGTGCGTCGGCCATCTATTTACGGTCTCCGTTTTCACGCCTCCGGAAATTGAGGCAGGGCAGTGGGACAGTCCGTGTCCCGCCTCGGGGTCAAACCCGACCCTGCCATCGTATGGTGCGTCCCTCCTCCCTTTTGAACTTTTCATTCTGGTCTGATTTTCTTGACTTTCCTTATGTGCTTTACTATTCTAATTGTATTTGTTTGAAACTTTCAGGTTTACCTCAGTTTCTTCGGCACGTACATCGAGGACATCTACGAAACGATCACTGTTTGGAGGGCAGGTGCGTGGGTGTTGTATCACATGATTTATGATTTTCAATATTTGTGTGTTTTGGCACCACTCTGGTTCCAAGTGCAGTGCTTTAAAGTGTGGTTGATTCCCCTGCAGGGTTGATCCTCTTTCGGGGCCGAAAAGCTCTGCCCATGATGGGGGGTGCGCCCTTCGTTATTTTTCTCGAGTGTACACTCAGTGTACACTCATTTGTTTGGGTGTCCTGTCCTTGTTTGGGTGTCCTGCTTTGCATACACTCATTTGCTCATTTGCATATACTCATTTGTTTGGGTGTCCTGCTTTGCATACACTGTTTGCATATACTGTTTGCATACATACACTGTTTGCATACATACACTGCTTTGCATACACTGTTTGCATACATACACTGCTTTGTATATCATACGCAAAATCAGTTTGCATACACAATTTGGGCAAAATCTGTTTGCCTACATCTGTTGGCATTTCATACGTTCTTATTCTTTGAGCAAAATCTGCTTTGCATCTTTGTGCAAAATCTGCTTTGCATACACTGCTTTGCATATCATACCTTTGTCAGTGTGTGCCATGCAGGTTTTTTGCATGAAGGTTAACGCGTGAGCTGGAATTTGGCAAAAGTCTGCTCTAGGCTGAATCTCTGTCGTGACCTGCATTAGATTTCTGTTCCAAGTGTCCAATTTGGACCCAATCAGGATATCCTGTTATGAATTCCTGTCTTCATAGAATATTTTCTTATCCCTTGCCACGTAAGTAAAATATTCTGTTATCACCCCTGAATATCACCCCTGAATATTCTGTTATCAGTCTGTTATCAGTTTAGAATATTCTGTTATCAGTTTAGAATATTCTGTTATCAGTTTAGAATATTCTGTTATCAGTTTAGAATATTCTGTTATCAGCTGCCACATCAGCTGATAACAATATTATCACATCCGACGTGTCAACTGATGGTAGCTCTAAAAAAGTAAAAATCCGATAATCCGATAAATCGATTTATCAAAATATTAGCACAACCGATACCGAACCTTAGTTAAAACTGGTCACGCGACAACGACATCCGACACGATCCGACACGATCCGACACGATGCGACATCGCGACAAAATTCCCAAACCAGTTTTAACGACGGGCCTTAAACTGGTCCGTTTATTTTTACTAGGCTGGTCGATCTCAAAAAGAGATCTCCACTAGGCCATCTGATGGCTACTATCCGACAGTCTATCCCCAAGGACTAAATTAAAAACTGGTCCTTGGGGAAGGACTAGCGCCGTCGATTTTTTTGGGACGACCTAGCCAATGCCAGTGACCCTATGGCTCGGTTTGTGTCATCAATGTGACCTAAACTAAGTCCTTTGATGCCCCATTGGCCACGAAATGGCGCATGTTGTTGTCGGTGGACGCCCATGTGGCATGCACCCTACAGTAAGAGTGCACCAATAAGAGAATTCTACGTTAAGAAAACAGCCAGCTTTTTTGGGGGGGGCGGGGGGGGGTCACAAGTTTAGGAGAAAAGCTGGCTGGTTTTAAAAGTTAAGAGATTGGCAAAAATAAGAAATATGGAGGCTGGCTAGACCCCAGGACATTTTCTTAAAATATAGCAAAATAAGTACGGCTTTGATGTTAGAAAAGTCATCTTGTGCGAGTAGACCTTCCCTAACATCACTAATAAGTTACCGCAATTGTGAACGTGTCGCGTCGTCCATCACGGTAGTGGGCGGTTTTTTCGAAGTGAGGATGTGCTGCGAATCCAATACGAGAAAAACTGATTTTTCACTCTTAAGGATGAGAAAAGCTAGCTGGCAAAATAAGCGGTTTTCTCTTATTTCGTCGGCTCTCTTAGGTACCGAAGCTGGGGGGGGTCACAAGTTTAGGAGAAAAGCTGGCTGACCCCGAAATCTCTGTTTTCTTATTGGTTGACTCTTACTGTACTATTTCCATGAAATCCATTCAAATCGCCAAGCTGATTTCAGTAACTGATTTTCATGATTTTTTTGGGAGATCTCCAGGTGCCAGATAGGTACCGCAAGTGGTAATATTGCACAAGTATAGCCTGCCCAATGATAGGTGGGCGTGGCGGTGAGTTGGGATTATGCCATTGGTCGCTATAATATGGCTACTGCTCGGTGGTACTTGTCATATTTATATCAGCGGGAACTGCTTAAGTATGGGGCCACATTGCCCAAATTGCAGCTTTGCATGGCCCATAGCATGTGGTCTATGAGACATATTACCAATAGTGAGCATAGTGATGCATAAATATGACTTCAAACTATACCTCGGTATTTTTTGGAGGAATTTTCCAACCATTAGGGTGCGTGTTATTGAATACTTTGCTCGAATTTTGGATCGAAAAATGTCATAATTCAGCATTTTCGTCTTAGTGGTGGTGTTTACCATGCGTCGAGAGCATAATATATCGTCGTTATAAGCCATTTACGGTTATGAACCCTTACATTGGGTCATAAATTCGATATGTGGGTGGTGGTACACCACCCCCTATCCATCTAAGGGGCCATTAGGGGCCACGCCGCCACTAGTCCTTCCCCAAGGACTAGCCAAATGAATTAAATTTAGAGCATGACATAGCCCTAAACCGCGGCTAGATTACGGGTACCCAAACTTTGAAACTCAACTTCCCACAAAGATAGGCACTTAGGTTGTGTCCCAAAGAACTTTTTGAAGCATGGTGTTGGGTCTAGGGCCAAATAATCCGGCCGTAATGTACATTTCCGCTTAGTCCTTGGGTAAGGACTAGTGGCCCGGATAGTAGCCACTGACCGTAGGATCATGTGCGCGACAGTGCTTCGCTTTTTGCGTCCCAACATGCCATGCCATAACGCGTGGGTGGCGTCGCAGTAAATGTACGCGAATGTAGTGGCACTGTCATCGTTAGCGTCTGGTGATCGTGATATCGAATCCAGCGATATCATTTCGCGGATGA